>PDGT01000056.1:1556985-1609373 GCA_003671415.1 Megathymus violae
AAGGTTTTGTCCGCCGGTTACCACTCACCAATCAATCACTCATCATCAAACAATCACCTTTCTATACAAGAACGAGTACAAGCTGGCCCTGCACGGGAAGATGATGAGCGGGAAACTGAACGCGAGGGACATGACGAACCCGAGCTTGATGACGTCACTCGCCATCGTCGGACTCAGGCTCATCAAAATGTTACCTGCAATAAGAGAACCTCATAACAGCTGGTGAAGGATCACGGTCTAGTCACAGCATATTTTACCCTTTCATTACGTCGACTAATGGCGGCGTTTCAGCGTCATTATATTACCCATATCGCACCGCTACTGTTCTCGATGGTTCTCACAATGAGACAGGTTAAGGCCGTAGTGCGCGACGCTGGCCGAGTGCTAACAGACAGAATTCGCGCCCCTTTCAGAGCATTACGAAGAAATCTCAAGTGTGCAGATGTCCTCGAGATATTTTACTTAGAACTTAATATAATGCATGACCTGGGTGATACAGCTTTCCGGGCTACCAATCCTAACCTTTATTTATCGAGTTGTAACTCCGGAAAGTTACCCGGTACGGTATGCAAACATACAGTGCAAATAAGCTCTGAAACGTAGTGTGAACGCAGACAGACAGTACGATTGTAGTCTCACAAGCGCAGTACATACCTAACGAATGAGTTTCGAATGAATTTTCAAACTGAAAAAGAAAAGATTGAATGAAGAAAGTCGTTTCAGGACAATATTTGGGCATCTCCACGGAACTACCATACACAGATACAGATTGTTGTCTTACCGGATATTTCCTGGGAGCCGAACGCCACGTAGCCGAATATGCCAAGCGTAAAATACACGGCTGTGCAGATATTGATGGCGTTCTTAGTGACTTTGTTCATTTTCTCCAATGACAGTGACGGCATTGATTCGAATATTTCGAATAGCTGCCTGCAATCAATATATTTTTAGTAAGAATAACAATATTTTTTTTCTGCAGACGTAACAATAAGTTACAAATGATACGTATAAACAAAATATTACAGTTTATTCAAAAAATAATTTGTACTACGCGAGTTATTGTGTAGAGGCACTGGCTACAATCCAACCTATATAGATAATCAGTCGCCGTGCAAACACAAGGGACGGAACCGGTGCTTCTTTATACAGTATGATTACAATATTTACACAACTATATGAAATGTAACCAGACGCGATCCGAAGCGAGGATCTTACTGATGCACCCCCACCCCCACTCCCACTCCCCCACCAAATCTTACACGTCAAATCAATCTCACGAAATAAACATATACTAAAATTGTATAAATTATTAAACTCGTACTTAAATCGATTAATAATTTCTCATAAGGTTTTTTGTACAATATAACTTACTATACTCGAGTTGTAAGTATTTATAATAAAGAGTAAGTCATGAATTATATGACCTCCACCTCCAAAGTCTTCGGTGTCGACCGTTCCTGAACGATACACGCGTTAAGTGTTCGCAGTTTTATGTCTCTTGATGAAGGTACTCACGTTTGACAGAACAGTGCCATAGAGATGATTGGCACACACTGCAGGATGCCGGACGGCTTCCACATCTCTATGCGCGTATGCCAGTCTGTGGTCAACAACTGGGATGTTGCTTCAGTTATCACCTGAAATATACAATATATTTATATATCAAATTCTACTGTACGTGTGTATGTCACCAAAATCTCTTAAACGGACCGCTATGTATGTTTTTATATGTTTAAGTGGGTGCCTGGATGGTTTAGGCATAGGGGCCGGTAGTTGATGGCGCTGCAGTCGGATTTCGAATATACTTATTACTGTAAAATTCCTACCGGACCAGCAAGTAACACGACAAACAAAACAATTCATTAAGCATAATAATCTAGTGACATAGTACACGGGTGTATTTTACTATAATAAACAGACTTGTAACATTGTTTTTGTACATTATTTTGAATTAATGTAACTTACAGTGATTTCATCTTGTAACATTTTTTTTATTGCAACTAATCGATAAACGAGCAGACGAGCCACGTAATGGTCAGTGGTCACCGTCGCCGAAGTGTTGCCGACCCAAAGGGGCAGCGGGGCCCATATTTATATACAGTATCGTGACACTTGCTACGTACAGTCCTATGTATATCATTACTTATTGTAACATTTGTGTTACGACTTACCTTAATCACCAAACAAAAATAAAATCCAATGGTGGCAGCACTCACGTTGCTTAAGCTGTCCACATTCCTAAGTAGACCCAATGGAAGTACGCACACCAAGGAAACTATCACCATTATTGAAGTTCTGAAAATATATCACATTTACTGGAAACATTCAATTACTGTTGTAAACATAAAAATTATAATCTGATTAAGTATAATATGAAACCTATACTTTAAACTGAGAATATGTTAAAGCCATATTCATATTGGTCCGTAATTTCTGAAAACCAAGTAAGTGATTTCACCATTCAGAAATGCATTTTTCATCACATTCATTTATATGCCATAAATTTTAGGATACCGCAAGGTTGACATTCAGGTCTACTACTCTTCAACATTGTTATCAACGACATTGGCTCTTGCTGCCCTCAGTCCTAATACTGACTATTTGCTGACGATTTAAAGATCTTTAAAGCAAGAAACTCGTCCGTGGAAGCGGTGTTAATACAAAAGGACATGAACCGAGTTGCATCATGGTGGTATAATAACAATATGAATATGAAAGTTTTTAAGTGTTATTCGATTCGGTAACCTTGTAAGTGTTTCATCCCATTATGTTTATTATAACATTGGATATATCTTACACACTTGATAATACGCATCGGTTCAATACACAATACTATACTTACGAAAATAAAATACAAAATATATTTCCTAAAGCGTTCAAGAACCTTGGATTTGTCGTACGCAACAGTAGGGATTTTAAATCGACTAAAACGCAAATATTTACTTTTCCAACTACACTGTTCGTAGCGGCCTAAATAAAATATTGCAGTGTTGCTTGAAATACTTATTATGACATATACATTAGACACTTAGAAGGTAACGTACTCTTGTAGTTTGGCAGACAGATACTAATATAATTTATCGTATTATATACGTTTATATGCGTATTAGTGATTTCAATTATAATTCAATTTGGAATCTATCTCGCTAAATGTTGTTCTAATAATATCATTTTTTTATTTTTATTAACGAATTTTTGATATTTTTGCATGACGTTTTCGCCTGTATCTATTCAAGTACTGAACATGGGATTTAATTTGATTTAAAGCGACCTAATAACATCTTTATCCTTACATAGTATAAAATGAAGTCGCTTCCGCTGTCTGTTCGCTTAGATATTTTAAACTTCTCAACGGATTTTAATGCAATTTTCAGCAATAGATAGAGTGATTCAAGAGGAAGGTTTATATATATATATATATATATATATATATATATATATATATATATATGTATGTATGTATGTATAATACACTAAATGATACCCGCAAAAACAAAATCACATCGTGGTAACTATTAAAATATTTCTCCAAATGTTGTAGTGTAAAAGACAAAGTTTATCTACTTTAAATACCACAAGCGATAAAAGTATTTATTTTGATAAGAATCAATTTGTTACGACCAAATGTACATTAGAAATAAGGCATTACTTCTTAGTAGGTACTTTCACTACATTCCCAAAAAATGCTATCATTATTTATATACTTAAAAAATGCAATACCTGCCTAATCAATTAAAATTATACTACATTCAAATTAATAGGCAAAAAAAAATATTATAATTTGCTAACTAAAAAACAAAATCACGCATCAAAACAAAATCACATTGTCGTAATTATTAAAATATTTGTTCAAATGTTGTAGTGTGAAAGACTAAGTTTATCTACTTTAAATACCACAAGCGATAGAATTATTTATTTTGATAATGATCAATTTGTTACGACCAAATGTGCATTAGAAATAAGGTGTAGGAGTGGGGTGCTGCGTCCCACAAAGGTATAATTTTTTATTGTATCTATGGCAGAATTTAACCTACTTGACACTTATCAGTATATTTTGAACATTCTTATCAGTATATTATTTTCGAATTGTAGTTATTAGGGAACGGAATGGAGATTTTAGTATTTGAGTAGGTACTAAGGTGAATTTATCTATTAATCTATTTGGGTTAATTTATCTATCTAGCTACTTAAGCGAGACTGATGTCATTAAGTGTACAACTGTGTTGCATTTAATGTAGATAAAAATTATGTATTAAGTTTTGACCATATTTTTCACAAATATATGTAGGTGATACGAAGCGCTCCCGGTCATCTAGTTACTAAATAAATTGAAGATGGAAACCCTCAGATATCTATTTCCAGTGTTTTTAAATTGTAACACAGAATCGCATCATTGTACGTATTGTATTATGTTTATCGTTCTATACAATATATTATCATCCGCAACTGACGTTTAATAATAATAGACAATAGTACAGAAACAAAGAAATTTCGTGACCTCCAGTTGTCGTTATTTATAGTGTCAATACTATAAATAAAATTAATCATTAAGTTACAATTATATTATAATATAAGATATAATGTAACCGTGTGGTGCCGGCAGAATAGAATAGCACCACCACCTTTCTTCCCGTGGGGGTGGTAGGAGACGACCGAGGGAAATTTCGACCCAAACACTAGGGTCCTGGAGAAGGAAAACTCCACACTGAAACCCGGAACGGGATCTCCGTCAGGCACGTGTAGCAGAGCTCATAGTGTGATAGACTCCTGCAGCCGACCTGGCTCCGCACGTATCGACTTGTCGTTCCTGCGGACCGAGCCAGTGAGGCCGAGAGGGTGGCGCAGGTCCTGGGCAACCCTGCGTTTTCCTTAATTGCGTCCCAGGCAACGCAGCGTCTGTGGAGACGTCACTTCACCCGCGCCATGCGGATACCAACACGGGAAGTGGCAGTGACCGGTTATAAGTCTGCACATATGGGCGTAAGTGCGGGCGCCAGGGGTCACTTCCGTCAGTGGGAGGGTCCATCGTAGGCCCATCGATCAGTTACCGCCCGCTCCAAGTTGGGCAGCCCCCGACCAATAAGGTACTGATCCGCCCCGGTGCTGGTTTGCTCTTTTAGGGTGTAGAGAGCACCAGCTACAACTGGACAATCAGCGCCGTCACATTAAACACCTGCGACTAAAAAGCATAAAAATAATAAAAAACAACACCGCTTATCCATGCGAATTGCTACATGGAATGTCCGTACTATGAGGACTGGTCTCCCTAACACCTGTTGAGGTTCTTCTGTTGACGCACAAGATCTGCGCAAAACTGCCATTATTGACGCCGAACTTAACAGACTGAACATTGCTGTTTGTGCTTTACAACAGACCAGACTCCCTGATGAGGGCTCCTTGCGTGAGACTCATTACACCTTCTATTGAAAAGGAAAGGACGGTAGCTCTGTGCGCGAGCATGGCGTAGGCTTTGCAATCCGCAACGACCTCTTAACATCCATAAAGGCTCCTCGCGGCATCTCAGAACGCATTATGCTGCTGCGGTTGAATATTTACGGCGGATACGCTTCACTGATATCTGCTTACGCACCAACATTATCATCAACTGATGAAGCCAAAGCAAAGTTCTATGACCAGCTTGACCAGTCTCTCTGCGGGTTAAAAACTTCTGGCCGCTTATACATTCTGGGAGACTTCAACGCTAGGGTTGGACAGGACAACGTTGCTTGGCCACATTGTATCGGTAACCATGGTGTCGGAAAGATAAATGAAAACGGACAACGCTTATTAGAGGTCTGCTCTAAACACCTACTGTGTGTTACCAATACCTACTTCAAAGGAAAATCATCTCGAAAAGTGTCCTGGAAACATCCTCGTTCTGGCCACTGGCATCAACTGGATCTTATCCTGACCAAAAAGAAAAATCACCGCGAGACCCTACACACGCGTTCATTTCATAACGCTGATTGCGATACAGCCCACTCCCTGGTGGCTTCTCATGTTGCTATCACTCACAAGAAGATCCATTCATCGAAATTTCCCGGTAGGAAGAAGATTGATCTCCCCAAAACCAGGGATGATGAATTGATCCAAAAGTTTGAAGAGTTGGTACGTGACGAAACTGCCACCTGGGATGTAGACGTTCCTATTGAAATGGAATGGGGCAGAGTAAAAAAGCTGCTGACAGAAGTGGCAGTTACGGCTTTCGGCCACCAGAAAGTCAGACACCAGGACTGGTTTGCAGATAACCTCGAACACATAACACCCCTGCTCGAGTCGAAACGACAAGCTGCGCTAAGACACCGTATGAGCGCATCCCAAAAGTCACGTGAAGATCTTGCGAATGCTAAAGCTGCACTACAGCGCACATCACGGCACTTCACAAATGCGTACTGGACGGAACTATGCCAAAGCATTCAATCGTGCGCAGATGTGGGAAACTTTGGTGGTGTCTATGCTGGTATCAAAAAGGCTCTCGGCCCTTTGCCTAAAAAAACAGCCCCCCTTAAAGAAGCAAATGGCACGGCTATAACAGATAACCAACGCCAACTCGAACGTTGGGTAAAACATTTTACCGGTCTCTACTCAGAACCAGTTAATATAATACCGGAAGCTGCTAATCGCATGCCTAAACTAGCAACCTGGACTGAGTTCCTTCTATAGGGATCTATAAGACGATCTTCCTTCTATAGGGGAATACCACAAGGCTGTTCAACAGCTTAAGACTGGAAAAAGTCCTGGAAATGATGGCACCTATGTTGAAATTATCAGGCTCAAGTGCATATTACCTATCCTGTACAATCTGTTGTGTAAATGTTGGGAAGCGGGTTATATACCACAGGATATGCGCGATGCCAAAATCATTACCCTATACAAAGGCAAAGGTGACCGCGGTGATTGTAATTATTATCGCGAAATATCCCTTTTAAGTATAGTAGGTAAACTATTTGCTCGGCTAGTCTTATTCAGACTTCAGAAACTCGCTGACCGTGTATATCCCGAAGCGCAATGTGGATTTCGCGCCCAACGGTCCACAACAGATATGATCTTTACACTTCGTCAACTGCAAGAAAAATGTAGAGAGCAGAGAAAACCCCTGTTCGTGGCGTTCGTAGATCTTAACAAAGCCTTCGACAACGTAAGCAGGGAAGGACTTTTTACTGCACTTCTCAAAATTGGGTGCCCTCCGAAACTCCTACACCTCATTAAATCTTTTCACGAGGACATGAAAGGTTCTGTTGTTTTTAACGGCAATACATCTGAGCCGTTCGATATGCGTAGAGGTGTTCGCCAAAGCTGCGTGTTGGCTCCTACCCTGTTTGGTATCTTCTTTTCATTGCTCTTTAAAGTAGCTTTCAGCAATGACCAGCAGGGTATCCACCTGCACACCAGGGCTGACGGGAAGCTTTACAATATTTCGCTTTTCAAGTCTAAGCAAAATCGTGAAGACTTGTTCGTCGATAGCCTAATGCAGCCTTCCTCTCCAATTCTCAACGTAAGCTTCAAGAAATTGTTGATAAATTTTGCCACGCGTGTACTTTGTTTTCAATGTCTGTTAGTGCTAAGAAAACGGTAGTGCTGGTTTAAGGCGCAGAAGCACCAAATATCATTCTTGGTGGTGTTCCCTTGACTGTAGTTGACAAGTTTTGCTATTTGGGGTCGACTGTGTCCAACAATCTCACGCTCGACGCCGAGATCGATACACGTATTGGCAAAGCAGTGACCATATTTGGCAGGCTGAGTACAAGGGTAAGGAACAATAATCACCTAACCACAAAAACCAAGATGATTGTCTACCAAACTTGCGTTTTGAGCATACTTTTGTACGAGGCTGAAACCTGGACATCGTATGCAAAACAGGAACGTCGACTCAATACATTTCACATGCGCTGCCTTCGAAACATCTTGCAGGACAAAGTCACAAACGAGCGGGTTCTAGAAATCGCACAGCTGCCTACCTTCACCGCCCTGCTTAAGCAGAGATGATTGCGGTGGCTAGGGCATGTGTACCGAATGGACTCTTCTCGTCTACCGCGGCATGTTCTGCTTGGCGCTGCGGCAAACGCCAAGAGAGGGGTAGGGAGACCTATGCTGCGCTTCAAAGATTGCGCCAAGCGGGACATGTTTGCTTTTAACATCGATTTTCAAAGCTGGGAGAAGCTTGCTGAAGATAGGGACGAATGGCGAAAACGAGTGTTTGATGGGCGTAAAGCACACGATGACGCCTGGTTTCCTGGTCTTGCTGACAAAATAAAAAAACGTCACCTAAATATGCATGTTCCAGTCATAGATTCCACCTTCACCTGCAGAGCGTGCGGAAGGTCATGCCGCTCTCGTATCGGCTTATTTAATCACGAAAAATCTTGCCTCAGACACTGATTATATCGTCTGTCACAGTCGTGTGAGGCCTATGATGAATGTAATTTGTATTTCACATATTATTATATTACAACAATATGACTTTTGCAAACATATTTTATAGTTAATATTTAACATTTTGAAAATATTTTTTAACTTACCTTAATATATCACTTTGGTTGATGTTAAAGAGTTTGGAAATAATCTGCGGCCCCAGATCTCCAACCACTACAAAGTAAGCGATGCAAGTCCCCATCAAGAAACCTATTATACCAATCTCCACAGCGAGCTTGCCAGATGGACCGAACACATGGAAAGCTGAAAAATATTATAGGTCCAAGTCACAACTAATATTATAGCAAACATAAATATTGGTAGCTGGAACAATTGACGTAATGATTTGATAAGGATGGTATTGTTAATGGATGTTGTTATTATATACATATATGGTACGGTACCTATATATAGGCTACAATACAATACAACTTCAATGGCTGAATACTGTTTGCAAGGTCTATAATTGTAAACATGACAAATATCAGATAGATTTTGGAGTGTAAGGGGCTCCATCCATCTTTCAGCACAAGCCAACCTCCCCTGCTGAACAGAGCATGCAATCCTTGTTAATTAAAGTCCCTTAACTCATTACCACCCAAGCTAATTTTGATAGCACTCATGCATAGTTGTAAAGTTCTTCACCCACCAGGCTAGCACTACTCTGGAACCAACGATACTGGTTTTGCATGTGTTGTGTCTTATCAATCGGCATAACATAACAGTATGATTGATTGCCTAAATCAATTATAAATTACATAATCATTAGTTTTTTTATGTTAATGGCCGACAAACGAGCAGACGAGCCACCTGATGGTAAGTGGTCACCGTCGCCCATGGACATCAGCAAGACCAAAGGTATCACTGATGCGTTGTCGGCCAGGAAATGAGAAGAAGGTTAGAAAGCAAGTACTGGCTCTAAAGCCCCCCGACGCAACACGACGACTCGTTTGGCGGCTGACTCAAGCAGGAGGAAGCAGGGGTGTGCGCTCCTTGTAGGGAGAAATGCAGTGCTTTACTTGCAATTCACAGATATTTTAATAAAACGTTCGTACGTTTTAGGTGACTTTAATTAATAGTGAATAAATAAATAAACAACAAAATCAACAAACCACTACAATCACTACAATTATTATAGAAACTCAGTAATAAACTGTTAAATGTACACACTTTCAAATGTTAAAATGAAAAATCTTTTAAGAAAACTATAAATATATTGGCAAAAATAGTACAAACAAAACAAACCACAACAAATCAAATCAAACAAACAAAAATAGTACAATAGTAAAAACAAAATAGTAAACAATGCTTATCACATGAAAAAAGCAAAATGGCCCCTGCGAAACAAAACATTTCTGCTATTTAAACAAATAAAACCTTACTAAACAAACAATTGATTAGTCTTAATTTCCGTCTATTATTTTTATTCGGATTATAGGCAACGAACATTTCCGATTACTCCCGACAACTGCCGAACTTCGGTAGCCTGCCGCTGGAGTCGCGGCTTTCGATATTCATGGGTGTGTGCGCTTGCAAACTGTGCACGGACACCAAAATTACTACACACATGCGAACAAATCTCCTCCAGAACGCGACGGCATGCCTTGGTTGATTAGGTACATTATTTTGCAGCGCCGCATGCTTGTCGTCAAACGCCTGGCAAACATGTTTGTGTGCTTGCAAATAGGTACTATTTATAAAATATTAGGCGTTTTTAAGTTATTATATTTTGTTTATTCATTTATTTACTAATAATTAAAGTCATCTAAAACGTACGAACGTTTTATTAAAATATCTTTGAATAGCAAGTAAAGCACTGCATTTCTGCCTACAAGGAGCGTACGCCCCTGGAGTATTCTAAGCTGCCGTCTGAGTTCTATGATAAAAGTATTTTTTGTGAAAAAAAAAACAGCAGCAATTTACACTATGCTATCTAGAATTTAGCAATTTTCTTTCATCATATTTCTATTTCCTACATCAACCGTATTCATTATACCATACAAGATAATTTAAAAACAATAAAACTATACGTTATAACAGAAACAGCACCAAGCATAATTTCAAATTCACATTATGTTATTTGCTGACGTAGAAGAAGCATTAATTTAACACTAGCAGCTGTTTAAATATACAGTTCAGTATGTTTACACATGACTTTAAGAAAGCTGAGCCCAGCAGAAAAACATTTGTGGATTGTGGATCATTACATGATGATGACATACAGTTAAAATCCATATGCAGCCCAATGAAGCCATGGAGAGCTATGTCTCCTCTAATAATTGAGGAGGCTAAAGCATACTGCAACACAATACTCTAGTGTGAATTAGTAGATGGGTTAGTGGTCAATCCAAGATTTGGAAGTACTTGTGACACCCGGATTCCTTCCACTTGGCTTTTAGACTGATATTTGATGCTGAAGTGAGGGCTTGATGGCTTACCCTTTGAAGCTTGATATGCTCAAAAAATTTACTACAAATGGTCACCCTCCAAACAATGACTAGACTTGGTTGATCAGACTATAAACATTTGTAATGCATACACATTTGAATTGATAGTGTATCTTTCCTTTTTATGAGGAAAATAATATGTAACGATAACCAATTCAGTTAAAGTAACAGTGATAAGAAACTTGTCTAATGATATTATATATAGAATATCAAAAATATTACCATTGCATTTGGCAAAAAGTATAAAATCCATCGGAGTACTCACCTAAAAATTCAAAATTTCTCCTTCTTGTGATTATGGCTGACTTGAGCAAGAAGTGGCAACACAATCTGGACACTAACCCCATGAGCATAAGAATTAAAGTTGCAAGTAATACACCACACTGAAACCAATTGTAACAATTGTTTAATAAATTTTAAGATTATCTTTTATTGATAATAATTTCAATGGTTACTTAGAATATATCTGACAATAAACCATAGGCATAAATTTTACAGTTTATCAATTTGATATCTAGCTATTTTTATATTTTAATGACTTACGGGTGGTCAGATTAGGCATGAATCAGCTTATATGTAATAAAAAATCCATGACATTATTGTAAATATAGTCAATCTATTTGCATTTGGATTTGAACTTAATAATGCATTAAATTGAACATCCTGCATAAAATTTGTGTTGCATAAAGTTGACTGGAATGTGATAGTTCTAAGTCTAGAACCCCAGGCAAGAAGAAAATGAATTTAACAATCAGTAAAGGGAAAGCAATTGTCACAAACTATAACCATAAGGTCATAACTTATAACCGTTTCTTTACAAAGTTCTATTCTACCTGTATGAAGGGAGGAAGGTTAATTTTTAGTCTACTTGGTTTCAACCAAGGACATGCAAACTGCATGTGTATGAAAACGTTATAGAAAACTTTCAGGTATACATCTCATCATTTCTCAATTGTTTCTGTTCAAGAAAACCAAATTTTTACTTAATAACTTAATAAAAAATTCTAACATTAAAGGACTTCATAAATCAATTTTATTGTGGATGTGTATTGCCACATAGCATAAGTAATGTGGTGTAAAAAATTGGGATTACAATGATTGTGCTACATGAATAAGTTTCAAATCCTTCAGTGAGCTAGTTAACGTTTCCTTCACTCTTCACCACCCACTCAACTCAATTAAAGTTAATTCTTTTTAAAATCAAGACCGAAGTCATGATCTTTAAAAATTTTAATCAAGGCAAATTCATAATACGATATCTGATCCTACACAATAGTTTAGATACGATGAGTGGCCTGGAATAATGTATAAAAAATTCTTATTACAATTCGCTTCAGTAATTATAAGAAACAAAATCATTTTTTATAAAGATATTTAATAATCAAACTTACTTGTTGAAAACAAAATGGCATAGCCAATATTCCAACTCCTATTATACTATTAGCCAATGTAATTGACTGCCCCGTATTACCCATTTCGACTTTTTAATTATTTTATCTCTCAATGTTTTGTATTTTACTGCCACAAAGTTAATACGTCTACAATTTACTACATAACGATGTTGATTTAGCATTTGTTGATTTTCCACAAAACATGACGAAACGTCACTAGACTACCGTACTTCATGTGTGACAGACTGTCAAACTCAAAACTACAACAATTGTCAACATAGATGTTCAATGATTAGATGCATAGATTATACACATATATGAGAGGTTATGTTTTTTGAACAAGTCGATGAATCCACACAGAATACATACATTTTACACTGGCTATCTCTGACGGAACTATCGTGCTGATCCTTCGATAAAATCGTTTAAAATGCGATCCTTCTTGCCTCACATTGTAACTGATATTGTACCAAGTTCCAGATGAGTAATGTAGGTACTTAAAGGTTACGACCCTTGGTACTCACTTACCAAGTCTCGGTTTTGGCTGTTACCACAAAGTTTGTGGACAATGTATTCGATTTACTTTACAATACTGAAATAAAATTGACACTGGTCGCTCACGAGCCACGGGTCACGAGTAAAGTCACCATGAAGTAAGCAAGAAAGGTTAATTAATAAATAAACAATGATAGCGTGGTCAAATTAAACAGTAGGTATATACATTTTTGTAGCTTCTTGGAACTGAAAAATATATCTTATTTTATTGTTATAACATGGTTGAAATATGAGTACGACATTAGTTTTATCAATATTTAATAGGGATATCAAGGTATTTGTTTTTATAAATGGCAACTTTGTATTAACTGCCTCACTTTTTCGTTTTCATTCCCTTTTTATACATGTTTCTACCCCCTTATTTATTTGACTGTACAAACCATTATCAATACAGTCGTTACTAAGTATGAAAGCAAAAAAACGTGCATAAATTCATAATGGGAATAGATATATTGTTTATTCGCGTTCCTATTGCCTCGGATCCGCAGGTTATTGAATGGGCTTCCTTCTGAGATACTCTAAAGTGTATTTTGATACGGGATTCTTGAAAGAGTGTCAATTTCTTCAAGGCCAGCAATTCCTCTGGCATTACATGTATCGAAAGACGTCGGTGACCACTCACCATGAGGTGGGCCGTATGCATGCGTCTCTAGTATTAAAAAGAATTCAAAGATGTCATTTTACAATTTACAAAAAAGAGAACTAAGTACTAAAACCTCCAGTACTAGTCAATTGGAAAGTACACTGAGCTTTGCAATCATGACTTCGTGGAAAACTAATTGCAAATGGTATTGTTATAAAAAGGATCGAATTTTAAATCACAGGAAATTTCTAAATATTGCACAATAAAGCAGAAACAATCGGCGTTATGGACTTCAGCCTTATTCTTTCTTTAAAATAAAAAAAACATTTAAATTAGATTATTTATTCACTACTTAAGTTACAAAATTATGATCTTTGGTATGCCAAGCCAGAAAAATAAAATGAAAATAAAAACGTTCATAAAAACAATGAAACAAAACAAATATGATACATTTATACGGTGACATAAGTTTGTAAAATATAATTCTTCAGCACACATAAACTTAATTCAAACAGCTTTTACTACAATGCAGAACTGTAGGTATTTACTTGTGTATTAATCAAAATAAAATTTCCTAACAAGATTAATGCCGTCCGAATTAATTGAATGCTTCGCTACATGCATTTTGGTTATTAATTTATTATTAGTAAATATAACTACACATATTAAATTTAATTAAACTTTTATGTTTCAATACGCCCAGGTGGGTTAAATACCAATCTTTGGCTTTGCAACGGGCTATAATTTTTGGCAAGAAACAAAATATATTTCGATCATGACCCTTTTCAAAGTTAACAACGAATAAAACAGTAGAAACTCTTACTTTATAGGTACTATTCTTTTTCTATTAATTAATTAAAAATATAATATTCTACTACTAACCTTAAACACACGAATATTTTATGTCTGTAGGTAGATTCATTATCAAATTGATATGCAAAGGTTAATATTAATCTACGAAATACAAAATAAGCAAATAGCGTCTCAAACTTCGAAACTAAATTTAAATAATATGTTAAAAAGAATATGACATTTTGTGATGTAAGCACGAACTTGTTGTTTAAAAATGCCCTTTGCTGTAAAACATTCATTACACACAGTGCATAAATAATTCTAACTACTCAGTAACTAATATTAAGTCGATTCTCTCCAAACCGAATCTGTATATGCATTCTCTAGCAAGGATGCAACTGGCAGTTGTCAGAAAATATAATTTATTCGATATATTTCCAACATGAACATGCTAAGACCATAGGCTAAGACACTAGATTCTTGAGTGTTGGCAGTAGTTCGCGGTTCGTTTGATATTGCAAGTGTCTATAGTATCTACTAACCATAGACCACTTTTAAACTTTTTTAAATAAAATAGCAAAGGCATATAGGTAAAACAAGTAGCCGAATAAATTATATCCACCTTGACTTACTAGCCATAAGAATTGAGGCGCTACATTTAAGATAATAAAAAAAACAATATGAAATTTGTTTCAAGTTTCACGCATAAAATCTACTTTCACTTCTAATTAGTGCTTCTACTATAATTCGTCTACTATATGCTTTATCAACTATATATGAACTTAATAGTAATCTATATTTTTTAATAAATAGCATAATTAAAAAATAAATGTTAAACTGAATACATATCACGTTACCCAATTTTCCAATTTCTGTATGTATTTTACAAAAATTGGATACAGTAATTATGTTTTAATTTTGCAAATGTAATCATTTAAAATTTTAAAGTTTAGAAATCTAGGTCTGGTAACATTGCAAAGTACATCTAATATTCCCATACGAGTACAGTCTGCATACAACTTTACTTCCTCTGAAAACTACAATAGAAAGATACTGCAATTGCTTCTAGACTTTCAGGTTGTATTTATTGACTAATTGAATCATTCTATTCATAATTAAATATACCTGAGGACCTCATAATGGCACATACAATTCGAACACACACAATTATATATTTAACTTGTAAATATCATTAAAATTTTAATTATATTACACTCCCTTTACCAACCGTATCGACTTAAAATATTTACGCCTTTATTAAACGTAACGTGTTTAAATTAAAGGAATGGCACTGGTTTTCATGAAACTATAAAAAACCATACTTATTATAAGCTTCAATTGCTAAATGAGACATGAGTTTTGGATAAAAAAAAATACCATTTTCTTTGGCTTGGTCAATCTATTATTGAAAAGCTACAATTTAAAAACAACAGTTAGTGAATGTTTAATTTTTCTAAAACTGGATCAAAGGTAAAAAGAAAATTACCAATTTCATGATTTATAGAGTTAACAACTTCATAATAAGTTATTCCTACAACGCGTACACATAAAAACAATTTTATTAATGGCACTACATACTGACATTCTGAGACATTCGGAATGCAATAATTATAACGTAAAAATATAATAAACTTAAACCCCTTCCCCTTTAATGAAATATAATTAAAATTAGAAATTAAATAACCAAAGAAATATGTATTATAATTAGATTGTTAACAGATACGCTTCAATAAAAAATATAATCCAATAATTTGAGAATAATAGAATTTATAAATAAAATGCAGGATATTATGAGCTTTAGAACCATCACAATATAATAAAAATAACAATCACAATATTATTAAATGGCAAGCGTTCGCCCGTGACGCGGCTAAGGTCAAAATTATCATACAATACGGTTTTTAAACCCAGCCGCCTTCGGAGCATCGTGTAAGAACTCATTCCATCACCTTTGGCAGAGACAAGCCCGAAATAGTTTAAATATTGCGTTATTTTAGTAGAACTAATGCCCGACACTAAATTATTTATGTATTTATTTTGAAACACTATAACATTTCATGAAACAAAATATCTTTGGAAACTTGTACACGGGCCCTACCCTATTTCTGGTCAGAAATTGCTTTCACTAGGCCCAAAAAGTGGATATGAGATATAGTGAGGCAAACCTAGTGAGTACCTAATTAATTATATGCATCAAACACAAACACGATAATGTACACGAGGTGACTGAAAATATTTTTCCAAACATTATTATACATACAATGTAACACAATTTTAAATACATTTATAATACATATCTATTTTATACATATCCTAATTAGATCCGTCATTGTCATCAAGCGTTAGCTAAGTAGGAATCTGTGACGCGTTTTTTTATATCTTACACTAGAAGGTAGCGAGTTCCACAACCTAACCGCCTGAATATAAAATTAATGGGTATAAAACCTAGACTCATGTAAAGGAAAATTAAGAAGTTTTCAGGTGCGATTTGCATGACGCACGTGGAGGATGAGTAAAGATAAATAAAAGGTAAATAGAAAAACAAGAGCTATACACGGTCTTAAAGAGTAGACACAAGAATCGGGTGTTCTTGCAGAGTCGAATTGGGAGCCACATGAAATCGAACAGATTGTCATCAAAGCAAGGTAAGATTGTCAAGATTATATTACAACAGAATAAATATCTCGATGCGGATAGCATGTATAATTTAAAAATAGTGACTGTCAAGGCTCCTCTCCGAATGCTGTTAAGTGATGTAGGAGCGCTTATTACCAGGCTCTTTGGCTTGCCTAGACTTGGCCGTTGGCTATATGGAAGAATTCGTTAGGCTGTGCTAGCAAATACAGACGCATGTGTAGCTATTCCTCTTCACACTTTATTTTATCACAAAATTAAACTACAATTTTTTTTTCTGATCCAATTGTTTCATCTGATCGTACTGTTATCATTAATGTTAAATTAGGTACTCACGTATTCGTATTTTTAAAGTAGTGTAAATAAGAAATACATATGTATTCTAAAAGTCTTAACATAATTTTTATTTAATAGATTACTTTGATTAAGACACCGAATGCAACAACGTCATAATATCAAACCATACTAATGTCCGTCGAGTCAGTGCTTCACGTATCAAGTGTGGGGATGTTCATAAAAATATTCAACTAAACTACATGACAGACATTTATGAACAGTTAGTAATTAACCTTTTTTTTAAGCTTAGCGTATTTTCAAACGATTTCTACAATGGGAACACATCAAATAACGATACTAGGTATGTTTGGTTAATGTTCACACAATCAGATATTATTGTGTAATTAAATAATATCAAATTGCATCACGATTATAATTTTTCTACGTAAGACAATTAATTCTGTAACGGATAGAAAAATATTTTAAGCAATAAATGCTACACATTACAACATAATAATTAGGTACATAAACATTGTAGAACATACCAATTTGTGCCTACAATAAAATATTACAGTTTTTTATAATGCAAACGGTGTGAAAAAATATATCACGTAGAATTATTTATTAACTTTGTATTAATTCTACTCTTGTTTGGTGAGTGTAATAACTTCAATGATATCATATTACCAGCTATAATATACTATTATCATCAATTATTATTCAACCATTAATTATTTCCTTCTACTTACCTGTTGATGTCTTTATCGCGGACCTCTAAGATTTTGATTCTTTTGATAAATATCGGCGCTATGAAATAAAAAGTGTAGCTTAACGGCATACAAAAAGGACAAAAAATATACATGGTCCCTAAAAAACACCTTTGTGGACTAAATCATAAGTATTTTCGCAGTTTTAAAGGTGCAGCATTGTTTTTCATTTTATATATAAGCAAAATGTTTTACCTATTGTGTAAGAAGAACACACGACTTATAATTATGTTTACTAACTTCACTGGAAAGAGGGCCGGTTCGTAGGCGTATTCGAAGTCTGTTACACACACGTTGTTACCCCAAAGGACAATTTGGTACGCCATTGTAGATTCGACCAACACCGTTTTTAATATTATTTCAACTGACAAGTTAACTTACAAAAGTATTCCGTAAACAGTTGAAATATAGGTATAAAACCGCCTTTGGTATAAAATTGCGAAAAATCTAAATAAATAGTAAAGTAAACTAATTCTCATCACAAATAAACAAAATTTTACCCATTAACAATTTTTCTTTTCATTGGTAAGAAGCTCCAGCAATTCTTCGGTAGTCTTATTTTCCTTTTTAAATTTCTCCATCTGCTTCTTCGGAACGGTGCCGTTAAGCAATATTTGGATGTTGCTGCGCAGGCGGTTCAATGGAAGCAGCTTTTCGTCCTTACAGGGACTGTGACCCATGGCCTCAAGCGACTCGACAAGAAGGTCATCGACCAGTCGCTTGTTGAAACCTGTCGCAACCAAGATATTTCAAATGAACTGTCTTCTTGGTGACCTGTCTAGTACATGTAATATTTACAACGGTCCTACGAGATTCATGCTAGACTGACTATAGATACGAGTATAATCTGGCAAAAAACTAGTCTAAATTAAAAAAAAAAAATGTGTTGCAAACTGCCCGTACCAGTGCAGTATATCATGAATTACACTTTATTTTGACTCAACCTTAACCGGCTTATAGTATTCCTTTACACTGAAAATGTTTGATATTTACATAAAAAAATAAATATTTTTGTTGAAATAAATAATTTGACATTATAAAATTCTACAATATTTACAATATTGAACCACCACCTAGCTTAGTTAGCCGCGCCAAGCAAAATTAAAACCTAATCCTTACAACATAAAGTGTCATAAACCGTCCCAGTTTTGAATGCATCAACCTTTACCGCCCCACACCAGAATTATCAACGAAATGGCAAATGAACTCACTCGTAAACGAATTACCCAAAATCTCGTCTGCTAACACGCCTGTCGCCCGTTACAATGACAAGTGTGTTCGCTAAAATAAAAACCATTTCGATCAAGCGAATGAAACATGTGCAGTTCAGAGACACGACACGTAGTACTCCACATAAGCACACAATGGCAAACAAACTCGCGCATAACATGTTGTAACTCGTATATAGGTCACCAGAGTGCTTATGTTTCTGAGAATACCATGTACAATCAAATTATCTGAAATAAACAGTAATGATTGTGCAATGATGACATTATTCGATCGTTGTAATTATGTCAGATATCAATGATATACAATGACGGTGCAGAACCCGTTGATGTCTATTCTAGACGCATTTTTAAATGCTTTTACATGTAATTTCCAAATAATCACATGTTTTAAGTCAATGAAGTGTTGGTATCTCAAAAATGAATTCCTGTTATTGGCGCACACACAGGAAGCAATGTATTCCACGCTAGTAACGCGAAAAAACGACATTCAGTGCACAAAGTTTAATGTGTGGGAAAAACAAGATGGAAATAAGATGGATACGCACCTAAATATCTCAGTTTCTCTTTGGTTGCGATCATGGTAAGAAGGAGAGCTAGCAGGAACCTCATGCGGGATAGACTCATGACAGACTCCACTTCGATCTCCTCAGGCTGCACGGATGCTTGGATCTTCTCCTCGAATGAAAGCTGCTTATCACCAACGGTGCAGACTTTTTCATGATTTTCAATTTGGACCTTCAACTTAAAAAACTCATCACATTTTTTACACTTGTAACACTCCTCTTTCTTATGAATGTTGCGCATATGAGCCTTCATGTGAGGCAGCTGCGAGAATGCTAGAGGACACATTGCACACTGGAATGGTTTCTCACCTGTGTGCCGTCGGATGTGCAACATGAGAGCATTGGAATGGGTGAATGCCCGATTGCAGATCCGGCAAGGATATGGTCTTGCACCAGTATGAGACCTACGGTGGACATTCAATTGAGTGGACTGAGTGAAGCTTTGGCCACACTCAGGGCATATATGTGGACGCTTTTTATCATGTACACGCATATGCTCAGTCAAATGACCTTTTAAATACTTCTTGCATATAGGACACTGAATACGATGCCCACCATGACATATCTGAACATGACGTTTCAATGAGTTGAGTCTAAGGAAATCTTTACCACAATGCTGACAAACAAAATCCTTTATCTTCAAATGACTCTTTACATGTAAAGATAACTGATTTCTACAATCATAACTCGTATTGCATACTGTACAAAGGAATTTCCCTCCAACTAAATGTTTTTTTTCATGGTGGTTCAATAGAATTTGTTGATTAAACTCCTCATCACAGTAAATGCATTTAAATTCATTTTCTTTTGGTCCATGTGTGGCCATATGAAGTATCATGTTGTTTTTAGATAAAAACGCTTTGCAACATAATGTACACATGTAGTGTTCCTTTGTGTTAGGATGAGATTTCTTTACATGTATTAATAAATTAGCTCGACTTTCAAATTTCCTTGGACAACTAGAGCAGCCATATAATTTTAGGTCAATATGACCAAGGATATGTCTTCGCAGGGATGCTTTAATATTAAATATTTTCTGACAATAGTCACACTGATAAAATGATGAAGTTATGACAGCAACCTTGCTAATATCAACACATTTTGCTTTAACAATTCTTTTGTTCCCTTTCTCTGTTTTTGGATTGTTCACTGAAACATCCAATCCACTGCTTGTGGTTGGCAATAGTTGGTTTTGATCATTAACAGTTACAACATTATTGTTAAGACCCTTTTCAGCTGCTCTCTTAATTTGCAAGACTTTTCTTTTAGCATTATAGTCATCAATCATTAGTTCACCTTGCAATATATTGTCACACAGCTTGAACTGTTCTTTGGTGTTGTTTCTCAGACAATCTTTAATACTCGGTTTCTTAATAGCTATTTTATCAACCAGCTTATCTTTCAACCTGTGACCATTTTGCAAGAGGTACTTAACTTTTTCTTCCGATGTTAAACACTTCCCGACACTTGGTCTTTTCATGACAATGTGTGGTTTAGCCGTTTCCCTCACACCTGTAGAGTTTTTATTTATTTTACCACGCCCTTTACTCTTCGTTGCTGTTTTTTTGGGTGCTCTTACTCTACTTTTGATATTAGCCATTGTATATTAATAGGAAATTGTGTGGTCAAATATATTAGTAAGCTTAATTGGTGTAGTATTACCTTAGTACTGCGCCTCAGTAATTAATAAAAGCGAAAGAACCCACCACCAGTAATTTTAAGAGAATGTAATTAGAAATGCGTCTTGGAGGACTTGAATCTGACGTGCGCATACTTACATGCACAGCACTGCTGTATGCGTTAGTCCATTATCACTTTTAACTAAACTGATAGGCTGCGTGCATAGATAACGATGTTTTAATGTGTGAAGGACGAAACCTCTGCCTTGCCTTTTGTTCAAATGAATAAGACGGGTACCTTGTTTGTTCTTCGAACACTGAATGATAATAAGATTTGACCCATCGCACGAAACACACAGTTTGTATAATACGTACACTGAGTAGCGTCGTAAATAATACTGATTCCACAATTATTTTGTTTTTACCGATCTAAAATAGTAAATACGCGTGTAATAATGATGATGTTGAAACTCAAAGTTGTTTTTTCATGTGTTTCGGTCAGCCCACTATACGAAAGAAAGAGATGAAGAAAATGACAAATGAATGACGAACTCAATACTCATCTGTCAGTCAAATTAAACATACGAAGGTGAAGTGGCGGGCTGCCTTGATGGGAATTTTTATCGTGTTCATGTCAGGCTACTAGTGACATCTGTACTTCCACGCTAGTGACTATAAATGTTTGAATTCAGTTTTTATGAAAAAATACATTTTTATGACCAATTTTGTATCGTGGAGTTTGTACTAATAGAGTTTCAATCATTTTAAGTAATAAAACGATAGATATAATAGTACCAAGATACATATTTTGTTGATGTATTTATAAACTTTATATATTGTACCTCGGTACCTACATATATTAGTAATACGGCCACGTTTACTATAGTTAAACTGAAACACAAAGGTTCCTAATATTTGGTGTCGAGGTAATTTCATGAGAACGAAATCAAACATTACTTTACCATTAATAACTACGAGTGAGATAGCTATAAAAAGCGATGTCTATAAATAGTCGAACCTTGAATGTCGATGAGTTCCCTGTTCCTTTATTAGGTACTTCTGTCCCATGAAAATGGACAGTCAAATAATTACCCTAGATCCTAGCCTCATCTTTAGTCCCCATGTCCAAAAGGTGACTAGAACCGCACGCTTCTACATGGGCTGCCTTAATAGTATGTTAAGCGGGCACAGTAAAATGTGCCTCAGGAATAAGCGAGTGCTCTTTAAGGTTTACATTCGACCAGTAATTACATATGCCGCCTTGTCTTTGCACACGCGCATCCCAACGTCATTAACCAAATCCAAATAATCCGAAACCTTTTCTTTCGTAGAACATCGAACGCCCACTGGTGCGTTAGAAATGCAGATCTACACCGGGACTTAGAGCTCTCTACCGTTCAAGAAATCATTAGGGGTTTCTCTGAGTCATTAGTCAAGTACAGGACAGAAGAAACTCTCGTCTGACCTGGAATGCCGTTTCACAAGCCAGAAAGAGTCAGAAGTGCTCATCACACTATGAGATTGGTCCCCAACCGACAACACCTTCAGCGTTGTCTTTCGAGCAAGTGCTCCCTAGGGAGTGCGACTAGCACCGCCTCTTCCCCAAGAGGGGTCGCATCCGATGAAGGTTTAGAGGCCATAAGACCATAGCCAACCTCAGGGGTTATTTAGTGGGTCTATTGTGAGACCCACACAACCAGCGCAGCCGGCTGCGTTGGTATGCATGAGCATCCCTCCCCCGTATTATCCGAAGGATAGCCCATTTTCCTTGCATCGGCGCAAAAAAAAAATGTTGACAATACGAGCAACGTCGACATCATCCAGTTTGAATTTATCATGGCTTTTCTCGCAGTATCCGTGATTATACCAAAAAAACCTTATAGTCATATCCTGAAAAATATTTTACATTGAATAATATTAAAATTAATTGCTAAAAATATATAAAAATTAATTTGGTTATACATGGTCGTTTAATGGACCGGTGGATTCGTGTTTATTATACTTCTAAATATTTAATTACCTTGGTTTCTTGTCTCTTTCAATATATTAAACACCAATTATTACAGTTATGTTGATAAATAACCAGTACTCGATTGATTATGCTGTATGTTTCCTGCATCAGAATTTTTGCTTGTAAATTTTTACGTCATCAGGTACATACAGCATACAGCTAATGCTAATGTTATGAACTATGATTATAGCCACATATGTTACGATGTAATGCAGGTTGTCAATTTTTTTCATATCTATCGCTGCCGCGACACAATAAATCCTAGACTAAAGGATATTAATGTGTGTGCAGTTACTATTTTAACTTAATTTAAACGTATGATTTGTATGTATGTATGTACTTATCCTTGTATAATCATGTGAATCAAAAAATGTTGTATTCAATAAATTGTAACCATTTATGTTATAGGTTATAAAATCTCTTTGAACATTAAGTAAATAAAAAAAATTGTTTAGGTAGGAGACGAAAATTACGTTTGAATAAATTGATCAAACTATGCTATGAGAATAAATAGATCTGTTAATGTTTCATATCAAGAGCAAATTGATTTCATTTGAAATCCATGAATATAGAAAATTAAGGCGTTGAAGTCTTTAATATCGATATGTAACCACTATTAAAAAGACATCAACGATGACCATTAGTACCTAACACATAATATTTGCACAGCTTGTGAATACATAAATTGTTCTGCCTTAAGGTTAGATTAGACGTCACACTATACACTACCATTCTGTAATGTTACTCGCACAATGTAACAACTCGGTGATCCATAGATTCTTTGAATTTGAAAGAGGAATTGATACTACACTGCGACGTAGAAACATGATACAAAATAATAGAAATATACAAAATATAATGTAATATCCGTCACCCTCGTAATATCGTCTCAGCCCGCAACGTTAATCTATTCTGATGTTTATGCTAGTTGAGGGTATGAAGAATGTGTTAGGCTATGGTATTATAAGTGTTAAACTATATTAAGATGGAAGACTTTTTACCTAGATGACTTACATAAATTGATTTTCAAAAGCAACCTTTATGAATCGTATCTATTTATTTTATTTATGCATACACATACCGCGCAACAGCACTGTTGCTGGAAATGTCCCTCGTAATTTTGTTTACATGTTTACTTCAATCATAGGTATACCTATCTACAGATACTTAGGCACTATCCTTTTTGACGGTAATAGCTTTAAGTATCACTGATCATGTGGATTGCTAATAAAATTCACAATATACATACTGTCCATTAATGTTTGCGATGTAAGGGGCTCCACGTGTTTTAGATATTTGTGAAATTTGCCGGCTTGCCTTTGTTTTGGGTAGTGTGGTAAAATAGGAGGCTTAAGATTGTTTGTAGATATCCGTGAGTAACAATGGCCACTTAATACTTGGCAAATTTCAGTTTCTTTCGTGGACTCGCTTGATATTGCTATACCAATAACCAAATATAAAATATATAAGGTTGGTTGTACCGAGCCCCTGGTATTGTTATATTATTGTATTGTTCTCTTATTAATCATTGGCCATTGTAAAACCTTGTTCAATCTGGACGATTATTTCGCATAGCGGTAAAATTTTTACCTGTCTAGCTACAATCTCCTTCTACGCGGTGGCACATTTTCTCTAAGGCTCAGCAGGTCCGGGCCTAGGACGACCAATAGTTCTAGAGCGGCCAATCGTGAGAAAAATTAAAAAATATAATGAGTGCCGAGAATGGGGCGGTCGGTACTGACTATATGACCTGGGTCCTAGGGCGGCCAAGACTGCAAATCCGCCAATGCTTCTAGGAACAACTGTTAAAAAAACATTACGTGTTTCGTTTGTTACTATGTCGGAGTGCCTAGTAATACGAGACTACCTACTACTTTGCCGCATTTATGATGCCTTTGGATGATGTGCATGGATGGCTGAAATAATATTTACTATCAGGTAGTCTGACTGCGCGTTTATAAACTAGATATTCATATAAAAAGATCTATTTACACTGGAATAACAACAATTCACAATAATTCAGCGTATGTATACAAATAAATAAAAAGTGCCTAAGCAGATGTTGGGTTTCAAAGTCAGACTTTTGGTAATGCGGATTATAATTTTTCCAAATTATAACTTGTGTTTTGAACAGACATATTTGTGAATAAGTCAATGTTTTTAAAAATATAAATACTTGGTCAATTTAATTTAGAAAGTAACATTTCTGTAATTTTACTTAGTACTACTCTCGATTTTAAAATAGATGATAAATAAAATTTGTTAGTAGTTATTTTTTATTAATATTTTATAGATACGTACAGTACACAGTATATTTCCATACATTTTAATATTTTTTAATCTTCGACCTAAAACATGAGTTTGTTAGAGACAATCCCCATACGTCCATCTTCTATAAGGTACATTTTGAAGAGTGTGCACAGGAATTGTTTCAATTAGTCATTGTTTCCCCCATCGCCGTTCCTCCATCGGACAATTCGACGTACGGCAGGTATCCACCCTTACGTAGTGAACGTACCACCTGCACGGACGACGCGGTTTGCGTCATCATTCATCAGGTGGGATTGTTGTCAAGCATTAATTTATTTTATGTAAAAAAAAACTTACCTACTCAAGTTCTGTCAATGAATACAAGGGAGATATTGTTCGTTGAGTATGTATTTTTATATCAGTTGAATGAAGGGAGTGTAAGAGACTAATCCCATACTTGAGACGAAGGTAACCTGACATTTTTGGATCTCTTTTTTATCCCGATTTTACTTATGCATGATAGTGAAGTTTTCTAACCGTCTGGCTAAATATTAACTGGCATTAAAAATTAGTATATTGCCCATGTACATGTACAATTAAAATTACTATATGGCCCCGTCCACTGGGTCTGTCAGCTGTCAAGTTAAAGATTTTAAATCGCTATCTTCATGGCCCACTGTACCACGCTATGCTTTCACCATTGTAAGCGAACAATGGCACACTCGCACCACACAAAATGTGACCACGGATGAACCCGTGGACACATTTGCACAATATCTACTGTGACATCCTTTTATATTTACATAAACATTACGTTCTGTATCTCTCATACAATATTATGAAATTCTCATATTTCAGCGTAGCTTGTGAATGTTGGTTCAAGATAATGCCTAAACTACACGATTACAATGCTATTTAATTTATGGTTGTATATTTCATTAATAACTCTCGGAAATCATGGCTATTTTTGTGTTTTTACTTTTGTCCTCTTGTTATCGGAAGTAACGACGGACACGAAGACCGTTTAGAAATTTTTAATGAATTTATGGATAAAATATAAGAATGTTAGCATAGTATATGAGGAAATAATAC
Source organism: Megathymus violae (assembly GCA_003671415.1). NCBI lineage: Eukaryota > Metazoa > Arthropoda > Insecta > Lepidoptera > Hesperiidae > Megathymus > Megathymus violae. The sequence goes on from PDGT01000056.1 coordinate 1,583,607, forward strand.
TTATAAAAAAAAGTGTATAATATTTAGTTTATACTAACTTTCGAAGAAGTACCTACTAAGTGTTTCTTTAACGAAATTATGTAATTCTGCAGTTTTGTTAATAAGGGAAAGATATTTTTATAAATATTCTTAAATATCTTTTAGTCTATGCATTAGTATGTAAATCACTGTAGGAACGTGTCTTAAATTTTAACTTTTTCATCCAATATATTAACGGATGGATAAACAGAAAAATAACATAAGTGAGTAAGCTTTATAGGTTATTATGGGTACCATTTTTCCATCGGTTGTAAAGAATACTAATACCTAAATAATTCACAATAATCGTAACAGGGCGATTTTGTAAACTTCTTATCTCTATAGTTTTGTAATGCACCGGTGCGTTGAATACGACATGTATTTTTCTAAATTAATGTTGATTCTTGCAACAATTTTGGGTGTTCACGGATTATTTCATAAATTTTAAAACAATAGGCAATGAGCGGGATTGCGGTTATAAATGTTTTAGAACTATATTTATTGTTTCAATATTTAACAATGGCAGCAAGACTAATTTTTTACCTGTGGCCTCGCCCTGCGCTTAAACCATAGTAACATAGATTTTGTTAAAACATTTATCAATAACGTAGGTAAATAATGAGGGCAATAACACACAATTGTGAGATAATCTATTCGATAAAGATGATAAGTTAGTCTTAGTATTTGCACATAATATAACGTAAAATAGTCTGCAACCCTTTCAACAATATTCCTATTGTAATGTAATATAATATTATACTAAGAAAAATTCTATCAACAATTGCAGTTTTTTTTACATAAAATAAGTTAATGCTTGACAACAATCCCATCTGATGGTAAGTGGTGATGAAGTCTAACATGGTGAACTCACTAACTTATAATAGCCTATTCACTCTCCTCTTGAAGACTCTCACATTCTAAGAAGCCGGGAACACCGACGCGGGCAAGTTGCTCCAGACCTTTGCAGTGCGCATAATGAAGGAAGACGCAAACCGCGCCGTCCGTGTAGGTGGTACGTTCAGTACATAGGGGTGGATATCCGCCATAAGTCGAGTTGTCCAATGGAGGGACGGCGATTGGAGAATTAATTCGATCACTCCTGTGCACACTCTCCAAAATGTACCCTATAGAAGACCGAGAGGCTGGCAACCCTGCGCCTGTTTTCAAGGCTTTGCAGATTAGTTTTAACCAGATCTGGGTCTCCAATAAGCTTCTTTGCACTTCTCTGCATCGAGTCCACCGCAGATAGATGACATTTGGCAGCACCAGCCCAAATGTAACAACAGTACTCCACGCACGGTCAAACCTGAGCTTTATACAGTGTTAAAAGCTGATCCCATGTGATCCGAAGCAGTTAATGTTGCACTGTACAGATAGTGATGAAAGCTACCGTAATCTATCCATCCTCTAATCCAAACTTACCTGTTTGTGCAGATATCTAATGCTTCAAGCTTTATTGAGCATTTGACTTTTCTAATACGCAAAGCGAGAGACAATTTGAACTGCAAACAGGGTAGCCTCAGATCGTCTTTTTCGACCGCATTGTTATTAACATAATGGGAAGGACCGTCTAAAGAACTGCATTTCTTCTCATTAGAGCACTTTTTTTGCCGTGTGAGTATATTATTTTCGTAATAATTATAAATAGAAATATTAATTTGTACGTACATTTGAGATGTCTTATCTTGAACGATAGCGCTGTTTAGCTTTCCACGCAATCTGTAGATAAGGAAAATGCCTCTATGGTCAGAGATTTAATAGTCAAGAGATCAGTGAACTCTACGAGCCTTATTTTACACGCATCAACCCAATTTCTTTTCATAATTACGTCACACCCTACTTACGATGCGGTGAGTCGTGGAATGTCATCCTTAATGAAAAAGCATGGTGAAATAATTTATTGGGGTACAAACTTGATTGACAGGGAATTCTTTATATTAAGTCATTATGTACTGTGCACCATACGATTAAATCATTATGTTGCTGAGACGAATCCGAAACGAAAATTATAGAATACTGGCTATGCTTACAGATACAAACCATCTTGTAATCCACAATAAATTTAAATGTATTGTAGTATATGGAGGAGCGAGACGTAACACAGGCTTTCATATTTATTAAAATACGGGTCCCAATATACCTACTCTAGACTAGAATGAATAAAAAAAATACCGATTTTGTCCAACCGCGTCACCACATTCAATTTAGAAAAAATGTATGATTATGCACATAAAAACCCAATTATTAAGGAGGAATTAATAAAAATAGTTAGTGACATCTTGTGCTTAATACTGGTACCCTCATTTTCGCTCTAGTTAATCCACCATGCCTTTCCAATTGGACTTACCAAAGCACCTGTCGCGAATTGCAAACATCTACAATTTGTCTCGAGCGGGGATCGTTTTCCATTGACTGCACTTCTTATTGTCTTTGACTTACACATTTTATTCCTCTTTTCGACACCGCAGCGAGAGGAAGGTCTTGTCTTCGGCATTTTAGGAGCAATAATTTTACAGTTGTTTTATTGCCAACATAATAGTAATCAAATCTGAAGTCTGGAGTATTATAAGCGCAGTTTAGTTACATGTCCATATATCTCAGTGAAAATGGTGATATTTTGGTGGCTGTTCATATTTTTAGCGAAAACGGCATCAGGTAGTGATATCAAGTTGCATGATGAAGAAACAGAAAAAGGTAAGAAAATACATAAAAAAACATTCGATTATTGTTTATAACATTAGTAAGACGATAGCTCCTTACTGATATTATACTTTAGTCTTTTCATATTATTTTTCAATTCTTCGCATATTATTTAATTTTTACATTAACCTAATTACGTATACCGCGTTTTATCGACGCGTCACCGGCGAGAGCTATGATCCCGCTTGAAATGGTTATCTATCATTTGCACACGATTAACGTTAAAATTTTACAAACCATATTAGAAGAGGACTATAGTTAATCTGGTAGGTAAAGAATAATACCACGATGCATGATTACCGTCGGGATTACAATAATTAATTCTTATAATAATAAGTACGCCTATATTGTTGGTAGAATTACTTTAAAAACAATTTTTCTACTTAAGTAAAATCTATATATGCGTAGTCTGGATTTTATATTCTAAAGTTATTTGATGATTCTTGAAAAATTGTATACGTTGGTTCACACGCTTTCATACATACCGCTTGGTCTTACTTCCTAAATTTTCTAAGACCATTTTATAATTTTGAATTCATCTCATTGATCAACGTTGTTTTACATCACATGAAACTGCTGCTATTAAATAACTTTTAAATTAAAAGATACATTTAGATTTGCGTTGTGTTGCTGTCTATCCGATTTAAGCTCTTCTTACAAAGCTATTATTTACTGTATTGAAAGAGAACACTGTATTGGGTCGTAAGAAAATCCGTATCCTTTACGATTGCGTATAATTGTGAGGTAGCGGTGGTAAATTTAACAATTTAATTTATCAGTAGGGAATAAATCCTGGTTGGTAAAGGAAAAAGATAAAAACGGGATTATAAGCAAATCATCGTATTCCTTTTTAATGCTAGGAAAATAGTAGGTAAGTTACGTTACCATGGCCACAATATTTAAGGTAGATTTAAATAAGAAATTTTACGAAGTTATTATATATATATATATATATATATACAAAACGTTGAGAGAAGTTTTTCACGGTACTGAGCACAACACAATAGAAGTGAAAACAAATTGTTGGATCGACAGAAAATAATTGCAATGCAACTTTCTGCGTTATCTTGATTCATTTTTATTATAGTACGTTAATTTACCTTTGTACGTCGTCTACTTCGTTCTAGTTGAACAATACTGCGCTACGTTCGTATCTTGTTTTGCCCATATGTACATTATTGTTTTGTTATGTCGATTAATTTCATGTTTTTATGTAATATATTAAGTAATGCTTAAAATACCGATTAAAAATCCACGTGATTGGGACTGAACTATAACATCTCATTAGTACGATTTCAGATCTTATATATCTATAGATCTAATGGGATGAAAAAAAATCACTTTACTCATATATGTTACTATTACTGGGAATTTACATTTTATGAGTTTTCGTATCTTCGAGCCTCGTAACACACCAAAATAATTTTGATCTCATTTAAAAGGTAACTGCAGACAATACACTACTTAAAAAATAATTTTAGTAACACAGATTTTTAAAATATTACGGCAGAATTCTTTAAATATGTTCTTCTTTATAAGATTTTTACAGAAAGTTGAATTTCAAAAAAAATGTAGGCTACATCCGAATGGTAAATCCATTAAACCTCGACACTTACGCAATAGTTTTTATTTCCAATTCTCAATATGAGTTAATGACCCTTGCGTACCGGGAATACATTCAACCGTAACTGAATAAAGATACTTCACGCAGATGAAGAAGTCTAAGCCCCAAAATAACTATAGTTTCTCCAAGTTTATTAATATTCGGTACAACATAATTAAAAACTATAAAACTATACTCCTTACAGAATCAAGATTTCTCCCCCTCTTTGAAGTAAAACGATTCGATGGCAGACCACCTCCTCTGGGTCTGCCACCATTAACCAACGTTCCCGTAGCCGGTGAAAGGTGTTCAGCTAGGCTAGAGTCTGCTTTAGATCAATTGAAAAAACGAAAGAGAAACTACGCCAAGAGTCTGGATATGCCCTTGGTAAGTACTGTAGTTAAATAAAATGGAGGGGTATTCAGGGGTCAATACTAAGCCTGTTTTTAGCCAAACTTTTGTCCTAACAGCAAATAATAATCCTTGTGACCCTATAGTGATCTAGTAGGTTAAACGTCATGATTAGCAATCCTAGACTCTTGAGGAATATATATATATCTAGGTGGTTAAAATAGAATAACCGGTTATTGAGGCTATCTATCTTATTATTGAGGCTATAAATCTTTATGAAAGTATACAGAAACCTAACATTCTTACACTATTAGATGATTCAAGGTTGGATCGAATATTTTAGTATTACATACTACACGATTAAATATTTTATTATGTACAAACATTGCACATCATGTTTGGTAAATATATTTTAATTATTGTTGCAGAGCCAAAGCATAGATCTCAACGGATACAGCTTGTACCAGCAAATGAGAAGTGCACCCGTCGATATGTACGTAACAAGGATGCGGGTTCGTCTCCCGCAAAACAGCAAGTGGGTTAAAGTTGAAAAATGCTACTTTGATCCCAGAAATATCTCTCTCGATACAATGTTGCTCTTCCAGGACCTCACTATCAGCGGAAACGTTGATTTGTACGAAGCGAACGAGCTCGATCGTACAATCCCACAAAGTAGGAGATTAAGACGGAACTACGCTGACCCGCTCTCTTACGAAGCCTATCCGGAGGCTCACTCGAGAACGAGAGGAAATCATGGTTGCAACATGATACTCAGACTAAGAAAAGCTGGCATCGGGTTTCATACAACACCTCTGAACCAACAGCCCGGAAAGTTCAACGTGAAAACCGATTCGGAGTTCGTGGAACCTGGATTCATTAGCGTTTATGCTTACGGGTGCGAGAAATACATCAATAGAAACTCTGTCAGAAATAAGGATAACTTGCCACATGAGCGACGAAGGAGATCTGATGAGTTTTCCTTCGAACCACGTTTAGTAGAAGAATATGAAGTACTAAGCGGTAGATCTTCGGATAATTGGGATGTCGTCTATGAACCACGTGGAAGAGTTAATTACGAGAGAAGTAAGTTATTCAAACCCGATGACGATTTCGATGACGTTGAAGATATTTCTCGAGAGATGGAAGACATTTTCACAAAAGGAATAAGGACGTTACTCACGACATACATGAAAAAGGAACTGCAGCCTGCGATCAAAGATACCCTGATGAGAAATATGGGATATGTTATATCATATGGTTGATCAATCATGTGGGGCGTAACGAAATAGATTTTCGCAAGATGTCTCAAGTTCATATCATAAGGTTTTAAATAAATACATAAGAAAGCAAATTGTTAAAAAGTGCATTATTCAAATGTAGAAAATAGACATAAAGTAGAGTGGAATACATAAAAAAGGTAGTTGCAATAATTTGTGTAAACATTTAAATAATGCAAATATGAAACATATTTCGATTTTGTTTTCATTCAAAGAAAGAGAATCGTTAAATAGATTTAAGAAATATTGAATAAAGATATTTAAGATCCGACCAAACAATTTATAATAATTATAATACATAGAAATCATTGACAAGTTACAAATTGTAAAATGGATTTGAACCATTAATTATTACAATTGTTATACTGAAATACCTGTTATATTTATATATATTACTGTATGGCAATTAGGTTACAATATAAATATATAAATAAATTAATACAAATATACAATTATTTATCATTATTTGTAAGTTTAGTTTCAATACTGCACTCACACAATAACAACAACAGGACAAAAATACTTATATAAAAGGTTTTTCTTCTGATAAAATCTAACTCTGAATTGAATCAGATTTTATATGAAAACATTTGGATTGTTTCTTTTGAAATGAAAGCAAGTTTACAATTAAGTAGTGATTCAAATTGGTATTATCATTGAATGAACATTATTTAGTACCGATGTACTTTGCAATAATCCACAACCACTATCTGCAAAGTAGGGATGTTAGAGCTCCGTAACCGTTACCGAAACTATCAGATATTCGAAATAACAACATATCCGAAACCATAACCGTTAAAAAAAATTCGGATAATTTCAGATAGCGGTAGTCTAATAAAATACGTTAAGACAGATTTCCGCCAGCCGAGCCGATACACACGCCGTGTCGTTCTCATTTTAGACAGTTTTTATTATATAACTTTTCAGGCTATGGTTTTTTTCTGTGACTATAATGCCAAAGTAACCAGAAATAAAGTCAAACTGTTACCTTGTAAATACAATTGTTTTTCCAAGTCGTAAACCAACTAATATCTGTAACCGAAATTATCTGAAACAACTAGATAATCCGAAATAATTTCATATATGTAACCGTAACCGGTTAAGTATATTATTTATATATCCTTATCCAGCTCATAAATTTCATATTCATAACATCCCTATTGAAAAGTGACCCCTGATTAAACTATATTGATTCAGCACATAGTTTAAGTTTATGGAGTGAATTGTTTCAAAGAAACTATTATACATATTCAGAAATATATTTGCAAATCCATGTACAAAATCAAATGACATTACCATTCAGAAGTAAACGTTATATAAAATATCTTCTGAAATGCCTGTTAGTGGAGAAGAGAAGAACATTAAATCCTAGCTTTAAATGTGTTTTTAACATGTTTAAAGTAAAGCCTTTATAAATATATAAGCCTAGTTTTGTACACTTCTAATATGTACTGTCACAATGATCTACACTTAAAACATTTATTATTATAATAAATAAAATATGGCAACATCGCTGAAATTTGGTCTACAATACAGAAGTATAAGTAGAGTTGTAAGGGAAAACAGACATTAATTTACACATGAAGGAAATAGCAATTAGGATACAATTGACCTGATGTTGAGTAGCTAGTGTAGATTACAACACCACCTGTTAACACCAGTAACTTGATTATTTTTTGTACAAAGTCATTAAATATTTACTTGCTTCTCCTTACTTCCATGGATTATTGGAACACTTTGCTTATTTATACTTCTCCTTAATTCCATGGATTATTGGAACACTTTGCTTATTTGCTTATATATACGTCCCTGTGCTATAGACAGTAAAGCATATTGAAGTGGGCCTAATGACCCAATGTTTGGTAGGTGGCTACCAATGTGCCTACATTATCATATAATTAACTGCTGTATCACAATAATAGAAAACTGATATGGACAATAAATTCCTTAAGCAATAGAACAGCAAATGCATAGTTAGAAATTATTGTTAGTAACTTGTTCTAATTATACTAGTTGTACTTCAATGATGAGTCATTTATAGCATGAGGTCATTGACCTCATATCAATGGCACTAATCAGACGTCAGTAAAATTCTGTCATCTAGCTACATAATACTAAAAATTAAGCAGTCTCATCAGCTTCTTATTCTTAATAAAAAATATTTGATTTCATCATACACAGAAAAATGCAAGGCAGATACAAGAGCAGCCTTCAACATACTTGGTCCAAATCCCTTATATAGAGCTAGAAACCCCTCTTCAGATAAAATTAACTTCACACAATGTAAAGTACCCCTGCAGTACATCTGTTTACCAAAACTAAGCCTGTGTTGCTGGAAACCTTGAATTTGTAATCTTTTCTTCACAACATCAAATGGGTATATAGCTGTCTTTGCAACCAACCCAGCAAATGATCCTGCTAATAAATTCCCTATTAAGGAAGACTCAATAACAGTACTGACACTATTTCGGCGCAGAAAAAAATTAATGTTATTCAAAATATTTTCAGTAATTAGTTTGTACACAGCAAACTGTATACCAGCGTGTGGAGCTATTTGAGCTATGGTTGGAAATAATCCTCGGAACAATGAACTGACTCCTTCGCTTCTGATCATCAAGGAAAACGCATTCAAAAATCCAGTATAAGCTTTGCATGTTTTCTGCTCCGCTATTAATCTTGTCCTCACTGTATCGAAAGGAAATGATGCGAAGGTAGCAAAGGTAGCAGCAATTGCGCCATTAGAAAAATTCAGGGCGTGTTTATGGTTTACGTAGAATTGGGGATCAGATTGTTGACATACTTGTGACAGTTTTTCGAATGTGGAGAACTGTATGAGTCCATATGATATAGATAATAGCTGCGCAGGTATATGACCGCTCCAAAGGGTGGAGAATCCTTCCTCTTTAATTATTGACGATATGGCTTGTGGTATTGAGCTGTACTTTGAGCCATTTCGAATAGGTTCCAGCTGTAATTGAAATCGAATTTTGAGAACGTCAAGCGGCTGTGCTACCGCACGAGTCACGGCTCCGGCGGCGCCCCCAGCGAAAGCACTCTCGTATCCAGATATTTTTAAATCTACATTTTCTAACTTCATAATTATACAATTAGCAAGATTATATTTAATGGAGTGGAATTACTAATTTGGAAATAAATATATTGATAATGCCATAAATATAACCTAAAATTATATAAACTGCCGAAACACCGGATTTTTTGTACTCTTCGATGACATTGACGATAACTTGACAATATTCTGAAATGTTGACATTGATATTTTAAAAGCTAATTTATTTCAAACTAGATTTTAATATTTCATAGATCATTCTTTTTTTTCGCAGCGAAATCAGTCAAGAGTTTATATAAAACAATATAAAATGGTGGCAATTTGAAATGGCACTGGCGCAATTGAAATTTAAATGTTTCAATTGCTTTTTCAGGTGAGTGTCTCTCTCCTGCGTGAAAGATACTGACACAGAGTATATTTGTATATACTGTTGGATACTGATACCTATTCCTGCAGTAATGTGGCATTAATCTAAGATGACACTACATACATACAGCATATTTGATCGGAAATAACATTTAAAAAAAATTATAACAAATATACAATACAACAGTACTGTGTGCAACATTATTAACTTCGTTAATACTCCAATTACTCTGTAGTGGAAACTTTCAATTTACTTTCTACTTAGAGTAGTCCACAGGACACAGAGTAACACATAGCGTTGAGTAGGATAAGCAATGGATAAGCATTAGAAATGAGTTTGTGAGAGTAGCGTCATTTTTGTCCTGCGCTAGTACTTTGTCCCACTTCAATTGAGGTAAGATGTTTTGAGCCTAGGTGGGACCATAGAGTGGGACACAGTTGAAACAAAAACACGTAGGACATTTACCAGAACGTAACAATTGATGTTGTCTCTTTCAATATCACGTGTCAGCGGAAGCAGATGTGTTATTGAATTATGTGAATCATTACGTTTTCTCTTTCGGTTTATGTTACGAGAGTGAAGAGGATCGCAACATCATCACATACAATTTGAAGTAGTATAAGCCAACACCTTGCACTGATCTTACTTTTTTTTACGTTATCCCGGACAAATATCATGCCTATGCAAAAGGCCTTTATATTGTATTATTTGTACGTACTAATAGCACAGTATACCTTATATATGTGCGGACAGAGTTGTCAATAGAACTGGAATAATTGTATACTGTGTAGTGGAGAGACAAAGACAAATATGATGAGCCAGTTCAATTATATCTTTTGACGTTTCATATTTTTTTACAATACAATGTTTATTTTATACGAATGTTATTAGTACAAAAAATATTTATTACTTAAATAATAATATTTCTATAATGGAGCAGAAGAATCTAGAAGAAAACTTCTTGCCTAAGATAACTGATGTGGATTGGAAGTTAGAGGTGTTGACGAATACTCCCGGCGTCGGTTCAGATAATTTATTATATACTGTTATACTGAAAACTGACGGTGAAGATGTTCGTTTTACTTGCGGCACTCAACAATTACAAGATTTAGTATACAAACTTAAAGACTTAACGCGACATTGTGAAAAAGTAAAGAATGAGCTTGCATAATATTTTTTTCTAATAAAACATCGATAGGGATCGCTTTAATGGGTATGATATGAAGCTGATAAATAAACCGACACAATTGCAATCAAGATTCAAAAAGTTAAAGAATACTTCTAGAACGAAAAGAAGAACGAAGTCATTAATTGTCAGTTGAAATCCACTGAAAATGTGAAACAGTATTACAAAGCTTAGGTTCGGTATGTAATTTTTTTTTTTTTATGTTAATAGCCGACAAACGAGCAGACGAGCCACCTGATGGTAAGTGGTCACCATCGCCCATGGACATCAGCAAGACCAAAGGTATCACTGATGCGTTGTATGTATAAAATATGTATAGTTGATGGTGTGACTATATCATGCAATAACAAATTATGATAGTAGGATTTAGCAGTTTGAATGACTATGACATCTGAAGAATTACATTTTGAATGCTGAAATGGTATATTAGCAAACAATATATCATATATGTCATTCATACTACACAAGTAGTTTTGTTTATATCAAAACACCATCTAAAGTAAAACACTTAAACTTTCTGTGTCTTATGTAAAGGAAATTGTTATGAAAGAAGAATTCTAACAATATCATCTGTTTTTAATATCCACAAAGTAATATTAATTATCTTAGTGAGAACAATCTGGTCATAATTACGAAATTATTATATTGCCAAAAACTATTAATGTTTGTAAAATTTTTAATAACATGGTTAGGATTTTACATCTCAAAACATAAAGCATAGAAATACATCAAAACAATAAGATGCCAGGACATCTATATCCAAGAACATTTGTGTCACAGAGATTGCTACTCAATCTCAGATAAACAGTGATGTGCTTTGTGTGTATATTTGTACTTAGTTTTGTATAAATATTAACATAATATTGTGTATATAAAAATTATGTTGAAAGAAGGGATGGAAGAGTAATTTGTGTAAACAAATATTTTTTTATTACAAATTCAAGCTTGTTAATATGATTTTATCTGCTCTGAATCAATAATGAATAAAAATAAAATAATAATCGGCATTGGAATCAGAGGAAAGGCATGTAAGGAAGCTGATTGTGACTTGAGAATTGATTGTAATCAAATAAAAATCAGATACATTTTGTACAACATGTGCAGGAACTGCTTTACCTTCTCCAACCCCTACCTAGTCATTGCTATGAGCAAGTTACATATTAATCACACAGTTACTTAATTTATACCTGCACACCCTGCCACATTGAATGGTAACTGTAACGTCATCATTAATATCTTTAACTATAACAATAAATTGCTACACTAATACACTATAAATTATTGTTTTTATTTTATTAATACTAAGTGGTCTTTGTGGGCATAGCTAAATCAAAATGAGCTAAATTGTTTTATGTATATTTTACTTTAAACTATGTCCAACGTAATCACCCAAAAATTAAGTTTATATCGCTTTTTAAATTTTTTTTTACAAACAAAACTACAAGTGCTTGAATAAATGAAAATAATTCATATTCAAAATAACTTTATTCATGAAGTTTAATCAGGACAGCGAGAATACAACACAAGTAGAACTATTGAAACAATTCTTTTCCACAAACAAACAAAAACAAAAAACACATCACAGATTAACTAAAATGACTTCAAGTGAGTAAATAAGCATCTTATCAATAAAATTATCAACTACTACGTTAGCTTCTTGGGACAAACACTTAACTACAGATTATTAATTCAAAATATATATCTTAAAATATCACAATATGAACAACTACACTATTGCTACAGTAGGACTTAATGGTGGAATTAAATTATGTAAATATGAAAATAAACTGATATGATGATAAGAGCTTTAATAACTCTGATAAATAATTTTATACATAAATCTTCATGATTTAATATAACAATGTACTTAATTAAATTCCACCATTAAAATGGTTATCTACTTAATAAACAGCATGTTAATAAAAGTGAATGAATTATATTTTTTATATCATCAGGCTCAGGTAATTATGAATATTACAAAGAGAAACAATTTATAAATTGCAGGTAACTTATATTAGTGTTTTGGACAGATGCAGTTAAATCAGCTGACACAACAAAATAGGCCTTAAATATTGTGGTTGTCTCGTGCTTTTACATAACTGTAATTGTCTGAAAATTTTAGCCTTTAAACAATATTAACACATAATTTAAAATACCATTCAAACATTGCTTGAAATGATAACAGACCCAACCATATGTTAAGTATAATTTATTGAAATATATATATCTCGGAAATAACCATCCTGCTCCTTTTATTTATTCACATTTGCAATCATTGTGTAATTTTTCTAGAATAGTAAATGCATTCTGACTTTATTTTCACTGGGAGCCTTACAATAAGTTGATTAGCTGTCATAATAAACAATACTTTTTAAAAACCTTGAGTAGTGTCTTCTACAAACAAAAACTCGAGTCTATGAAGCATTACAAATTGTAAAACACCAAGCCTCCTCATCTCACACTATAATATGTAATATTTATTGGCAATACTTTATAATTTTGAAAGTAATTTACACTATTCTTATAAAAAATTATTGCATCTTACCCTAGTCACTGCATTTCTACCATGTTTTAATTTGAAATTCAATGTTTCTAACAAATTATATCTGTTACTGATTTAGTAACATTATAAGAGTTTATTTTTAATAAGTTACTGCTACAAAAAGATATTATAGAGATGATACAAAAATTAATGATGAAATAAAAAATAAAATTTTATAAGTGCTAATGTAATGATTGGTAAGTGTAAAGGTCAAAGTCATAGATAATTAAGGAAATATGTTATTGAGCAGCCATTTAGAAAATGCTAAGCTTTTTAAAGATCAAAGAAATCTGGTTCATCAGAATTAGAATTGAAAATTTTACTTTTGAAAACAATGGATTTTAATAAAACAAGAAAGGAAAGAAATGTGAAGAATTGGGATAGCCATTATTTTCTTTTTTGTATAGAATATTTCATAATCAAGAGTGGCATGAGTAAGATTACATTATTGTTCTACATCTATTAGAATAATTTTTAAACCATTTGCTATGTCATCTACATGTAGGTAATTATCAAAATAAATTCTATACTTATAACCTAGCCACACTACTACAATGTATGTGTCAACCTGTGTATTTTTATTTAGTTTCTCAAAGCAGAAAGAATTATTTACGAAAATAATTTTGAAACATCAGTTCATGATTATCAGTGACATTTGTCAGTAGTATTGTATAATAAAATCACATGTTTTAAAGTCAGCATCATTGTTATATGGGAAATAGATTTAACAAACCCGTTAGTAATTTTAACGTCTTTGGTCTCCCTAGTTATAAGGTCATTTCTCAGACATAAAAATTAATATTGCAATAATGCCTATAAAGAGCCTAGGAATGCTCCAATCCATCATATTAAAATTCAAATGTGTTCAGTAATATTTATATAAATATACATAACCCAACAAACATTATTGATGTATAGAGAGTACAATGTACTGGGTCAACAATACTGAGTAATTCGTATCAATCAAAATTTTTGAGATCACTTTTATTTTGGGTAATGAATATTTATAAAAGATTTATAATTCAACCTTATAACACTAAGAAACTAAAACAATACATCTAATTTTATTCAAATCAACCTTGGAAAATTACACTCTATGATTTCAGAAACAATTTGGAAATATCACATAGTATTTTAAAGCATCAAGCAATACATAATTTCTCTTTTTTTTTTGTAACATCGACAAACATGAACTTAACTGGTATTTTAGAATCAATTGCAAGTAATTAAACTTGTATAATTTAAACTTACTACCTACAACATCAATTAAATACTGGGGCGGTAGTCAGTTACCACAATACTACAATATTATAGTAAGCAGTGCGATAGAGCTTCATGTGAGTAATAATAGTCTCTGGCTGGATAGACACACGCAAAAATGCTAATTTCTTGTTAAGTTACCCTGCATGTATTTCAGTTCTGACAGGATCATATTTGTTATAATGAAATTTGCGGATTGCTGCATAGTGGTAGTAGACTGGTTTTATAATACTTATTACATTTAACGCTTATACTTCAGTACGACATTTAAAATTAGAAAAATAAAATTACCCATTATAAGAATTGTATAGTACATAGTTGCCATAATCAAACAGAACAATAGAACACTTTTGGTTGGTAATATGTAACTGTGTTTATGAGACATTAATTATAAAACACAGTGTATACCTATATTCTATACATCTCTTTTATATGATTAGACACCAGTTGTTTTATTAATTATTATATCATGGTTCTCATTACATTATGTTATTATTATTAATTATAAGAAAACAAGAAATATGTAACACAACATGCATCATAAAATTTATACGAAGTAATATTGGATGGCATCAAAATAATGACCTTATTTGATTCAGCCACAACTTCTTTTCAAAATAACTATTTTTTTTTATATGAATAGTGTAATAAAATTCGTCTCTGTTAGGATTTGATAATGATAGCTTTTAAATGTTACTATTTAAGAATTGATGCACATGTTTTTTATTTTTTCATCAATGTTTTGTTGTACTGTTGTGTGATTTTTCTACCTTGTATGCAAATAACCCCAAAGAAAGATATGCTTCAGTACCAATTCCTCAAAAACTGGGCGTTACGAACTCAACTAACATGGTTCAGTTGTGCTCGCCTGTGACAATTATCGTATTGCCTGCAACGTTTTCGAACAAATAGGGTCAATGCGCTTATGCTCACTATTTAAGAGATATTTTTTCAAATCCGAATGGGACGAAACGTCATGGCAAATTAAAAAAAAAAATTTTTTTAAAGATGTGGCTAAACCAAATAGGGTCATCACTTTTGCCAGCTAGATTATTATAAAAAACTATACCATACACTGTTCAAACTCAGCACAAATTATAATTCAACTATTCATTGAAAATAATGTATTACAGTAAAGTGAAATACAAATAATATGGCTTACCGCTATATGCAGAATTTCACTTGGCATTAGTAGGCAAGCAGTTTTATCCATATATAATTTTTATAGTTATTTTATTTTTGCTTTATATTTATAAGTGTGTTGGATAATCTAATTTATTATTATGGTAAAATATTCCAGATTAATTACCACTGATTAAGGATATTTTAACCATAGCACTTAATACAAAGTCTGACTGGAGAAGCAATTAATTTGATCTGTAACATTACAGAATTATGGTATTGATCTAAAAATATTAATGCAGAAAAAGAAAAGCAGTATTTCAGTATAACATGTATAACTGTACAAAATTATACATTAACTGTACTTCCGGCAAACAAAAAACAGATGTCAGGCCTGAGTTATTTTCTTAATTCGAATGATATACTTTTATTAAAATACCAAATAAGATAAATATAAAATAATAACTCATCGAAGTTATACCAATCGTAACAGAGTCACATAACGATCTATGAAGAAAAAACTGACTGACAGTCTGCTTTTCTCAAAATATCGCCTTATTACTGATTATAATGCCTAATTGTTTGTATTATAGAACAGTATGTTGTGGCCAGATCGCAAAACTGTCAAATTCATAAAATTACTAATTCTAGTTTGACCTTTTTACAATTATTTTTTGATCACAAACATTTAACGACTATGTTATGAAATTGTCAAACAAAAACCATTCGTCAATTGTTTTTTATTTGATTATAATGTTTATGGTGAGAATATCGAATTGTTAGTATCAAATTATTGTATTTTTTACTCTTTATACACAGGCAATTTCTGCAATCATTGACTGTGATTCGACGATGACATTGTCAAAGAACAATTGGCTATATTATCAAATGGTGTATAATTATTTGAATGTATCATTTGTAAGATCAGACCACGACATGTATATGTATAATATGTGTATGTCAATTGTTTACAGTGAGAAGAACTTGAGGAAGGCCGCTGGCGGCACGGGATGAGGTGGCAATGGGCCACCGGCTTCCTTCAACCGCTCACGGTATTCTGGGCACTGCAGAACATATCATAAAGTTTTCAACTGCCTCTGTCGATTGAGTTAATAGAGCCGGTGAAATTTAAAACGGACTTGTCTATGAAAACTTTCCGTACTGTAAAAATATATAAGAATATGTTTCGGAATAACTTTACACACTTACGATTTCTGTATATTGTATACTAGTGTGTGCGTATTTTTGACTATATTGTTTAGATGATAATAACACTTATATTCGAGTTCCTTTCTTTTCTATATTTTAAACTGCATTTCAAATTACAAATGACTCATACTTGTATTTTTTCTTATTTTCTTCTTATCGGCACTCACCAAATTTAACCAACAAAATCAGAATCTGTTTATTTTATGTAAACGTCCATCATTGTATAACCATATCTACAACACAAATTTCAACATTTCAGTCCAATAGATTAAAAGACATTGTGTGACTGAGAGTCATATAAGTGACGCCGTAAAGTTTTAGATTTTTCACGTACGGAACCCTAACACGGAACCTTCACAAGTCAAAGTTACCTCTCACCTGATCGGCAATGCAAGGATGACCTAGAGACCGCCAAAAGAGACATTTGCAATGGCGACACAGCGACAATGTTTCAGCGTACTGTGCATCTTCTCGTAGACCGTATAACCTGCAAAGTAAAAAACACACAAATCTTAGTATTTATATATCTAAGGTCACACCATCACAATCAGGTGGGATTGTAGTCAAGTATTGACTTATTATGAACTAAACAAAAAAAAATCAAATTAACGAATCCGCCAAATTGTTTTTTTTAAATGCAAAATTGTACAGCTTCTATATTTCAATATGATTGTTTCTATCAAAAAGGAAGGAGTTCTGTACCTCTAGTTTCTGCAAAAAATATTGATTATTCCATGACGGTTTCATATATATGTTTATGACGTTGAGACGTGAAGAACAAATAAACAGAAGAATCCGACATATCAGCATGTCCGGAATTTTTATATCTAAACTAAGACATAAATATATTGTTTCTTAAATTAGTCATTATTCGAGCTAATTTAATAAACCAATAAATATTGGATCCAAAGTTTAATGTTACGATCCAATAACTTCCATGCGAATTAGATACATGCCATTGATTATGTTGCTGTTTCGTGTCAGGTTTATTTTTACATTTCCCGCAAAACTCCTCACTTGTCAATTCGAATGTTAACTTCATCTACATACACCACAGGTGCAATTGTGAACAATACACACGTTTTTGCTGGTCAAAAGTCGACTTACTTCCTTAGCTGGTGGAAGGTTTTCTTCCAGTCCGCTTCCTTCTCCTCACCCTTGAGGACTCCATCTATCTGTTGGCGTGTGAAATGGAACGAGACCAGCTCTCTCCACACGCGTTGCTCAGAACACACTGATGCCATCACACTCCACGCTGAAGATGCAGACTGTGACACGTAATAATGGATTCTACTTATAAAATTTACACAAACACAATACATAATACATTCGCAATTGTTGTTAACAGCTATTTAAGTATAAATATGGTTTCAAATTAGACTTCTTGCACTCTGCAGGTACCCTTGAATTGGAATAATGTATATATTCAAAATTATTGTTTCACAAACCACCATAATAAATAAATTAACTCTCACACAGCACTTATATTACTTCTTACCTTCTTCTCATTTCCTGGCCGTCAACCCATCAGTGATACCTTTTGTCTTGTTGAAGTCCATGGGCGACGGTGACCACTTATCATCAGGTGGCTCGTCTGCTCGTTTGTCGGGTTTTAACATAAAAAAATCACACCCTCGCATTACGATTCCCTATACCGTGTGTGGTATATGTTACATATTTGTCTGCCCAGACTAGATCTACTCTCCTACCAACTGTCAACTTGGCTAAGATTCGTCAAAGCATCAAAATATATAACATTTATTTTGTAACATGAATCGTTCCACTCCCTTTAATTTCATCAGTGTTGGTAACTTTTCTTATTTAAACAGGCTTTTAAATAAGATTTATCACTGATAGTAATTAAGCTAATTAAACATTCCCAAGAAAATGAAAATTGATAATTACTTCTAAATCCCTGTGATCCGATATTCTTAACAGAATCTCCCTGATGCACTCTTCAGGCATGTCGTGGAGCTTAGGCACTACTTCTGGGCCGGGCTGTAATGGATGAAACTTACTATACAGTGCACAACTAAAATTTAACATGTAGATAACTTACTTACAGATACTATATATGGTATAACTTCTATTGTATTGTACCTAAACTGTATATCTTGTGGGTATGTGTGTGTGTGTGTGTGTTTTTCAAATATGGTAATGTATATTACAATTGAAAAATATATTGATACAACGGGCAATCATATAATTAGCAAAGATAACATTAATAATAGATGTAATAAAATAGTTATAGGGCTTAACCAATTAATATTGAAGTTATAAACACTCAGATAATTCAAATATTTAATTTTATACTAATAAAGTGAATTAATTCAATTCAGTTTCAGAAGAGGTGTCATTAATTAAAATTCAAAATCATTTAAATTCAGATATTTCATCAATATAGTTTTATGCACGATATTTTTTTTCTTGTACACACACACAAAGCGTCGTCCTAGGAATTTGCGTTAACACAAATGACACATAAACAATTCTACACAATCATGTGAACTGCCGAGCCGAATCATAGACAAGGTTACCTCCTGTATCATAATGCTGCTAGCGATGCGGTTGATTCGCGCGATCGCGTGGTCGTGGTGGCCCCACAGCGCTCGACTGCCGAGCGGCCGTCCCCAGCAAGCTCTACGTTCCGCTTCTCGCAACGCCGACAACGCCACTACCAACGCGCGTAGAGCGTTTAGATTCTGCTTCGATCGTGCGACTGAAAAATGAAAAATCAAAAACTCTTTACTGAATGCTGAACAGTTATGAAAATAGGGTTCGAAATTTGTATTACGAGTGTGCATAGCAGTATATTTATACTTTGCTAAATTAAGCATTTAGAAATTATGTAGTGAAGGAATCGATTATTTATATGAACGGTTTCGAATATGATAAGGCCCTGTTTGAGGTTACTCACATATATCCAAACGTGGAACCATACTAACGCCAGGTAAACTTGTCCACTGAGAGAGAATAAGATCTGGTGTCCCATGCTTAGTCCATGGTATAATGCAAGTTGTAATACTTAACACACTTCGAGAATATTATTTAGAATACTGACCTATTTCACTCTGCAATTAGTAATATATATCTGATAAAGAACTGGAAAAAATGGGCAGTGCGTTCAGAATTTGAACCAAAGCACCAACATCACTTTTCTAAATATACGTACACAGACTCAAGTTCTGTGTCAAAAACAATTAAGGTTACCTTGATCGGCAAGTTGCTCAAGCATAGACAACAGCAGTTTCTGGGCAGCGCCAGGTAAGTGGGTGAGCCTCTGTCCACCTAAGAGTAGCTCCAACAGAGCACAGATGTAATTGAATCTTCGCACATCGCGCACGGCAGATGTGAAGTCCAGTCGGCGGACTGCTTCTGACAGGCCGTTGAATCCTGCAATCTGATCGAAAATTATTATTATAAGAACAGCCGGCAAACGAGTAAAGGACTTCATGATGGAATGTAGCTATTATCCCTTGCACATGTGCAAACCCACAGTTATAACCAATGTTTTGTCAGCTAATTAGGAAACGATAAGTGAACTCGCTTGTTAATTGGTTCTTCACCAGCACAGTGGCTGAAACATTAAAAAATCCTGAGTGGGTTATACAGACCACTGGGTTCCAAAAAAATGGTCTTAACGTCATTACCTCGCCCGTTGTTCACAGGGCACCACGATCAATGGTGAACCTAAGGATGGCAGACGACCCATGAACTACCAAGTATTTATGAATCGAGGTACTTACACTATTTATCATTAGGAATTTATGCGTCATCACAATGCCTAAATTGTTCTACTTGCATTTTCTCTTGGCAGCATTTGTTTTATGGAGAGCAGCAAAGGAGTAGACGAGTCACCTAATGGTTGGTCTCTTACATTGCCTGCCTAATTATGCTGGGAGTATCATAGACGTTTTGCCGCAGGAAAAAGGGATGTATATCTTGCTCAACTGAATCTCTATAACCTAACACACCTCCGAGAATGTTTTGAATGCAATGTAATGGGTAATTGAAAATCAAAGCAAAACCTAGTCATAAAAGAATTGAATATAATAAAAACTTGCTCTTGCCTCACACTCTGATATTGCAAATTATTTGTAATAAAAATAAACTAATTGGCATTTAGCAGACACAGGTTAGATTAACGCTACTTTCAAAAATCGCATTCTTGGGTGCCGTTGGTTCGTGATAATTGTGATGTTGTGAAGACACGAATGAACACTTATCTAATCGAGACGTTACGAGACTCGCCCATTATTCAATCAAGGTTTGCTTTTATAAGGGGCTGATTGATTAAACTGCATTTTGCTTCTTGAAATTTTTTGTTGTAGTTAAGTATGCTAAGTTATTGTTTGTGGATTTTTTTAACTTCCTGCTAGGAAAATTTGAAGTTGTCCATGTAGTTAATTAATCATTGTTTAGTGTGTTTATGGTGTATTTATATAAGATTATAACATTATTACGAATATAATTACTACTTTATATGTAAAGAAAAATATCGTTGCGGCAGCCCTTGATCAAATCAACAGATATTAATGATTTTTATGGCATCGTCAATGAGTGATGACCACAATGGGATCAGGTTGTATGTATTGCTTCCCTGAATGCTCGACAAAGAGACCTAATAATCTTACACAGAAACCCCGTATGACTTATGTCCTATGACGCGACGCTAACGATCCAGGCGGCATTGAACCCTACCTCCGAGCGATGGATCTTAAACGGCACACATTATCATGACAGACAAATGTTTACTCTCGCGATTGTGTAGCCAGTTATGTTCTTGATGCATTACCATGACATCCGTTACATATCCGCGCATGGCTTTATTTATTTATTTACCTCTCTGGTGCATTTAATAGTGATGTGGCAGTGCGGGGGTACTCTCGCAACAGTGTCATCGCTAGTACTCTGGTCACCATCTTCACCTTCCGCCCTGGGGACATTACAATGTAAGTTTTAACAGTCTCGTACGTGATATTACAGTACAGTACAGTACAGTTGGACACACATGTCTGGCAATTATATTTTAAATTTTATGTAAAATAAAGATGACATGACACGGAAATGTGATATTTTAAATATTATACCAGGAAATAATATTATACATCGTTTAGAGGAACAACACTATGATTTGAATTAATTCTTATCTAAAAAAACGGGTTTCATAACATTTTATTTCTTCTTTTAAATCAATTCTTAACTACACTCCTATCTGATATACTTCACATATGGAATTGATTCACTTGAAAGTTATTCAAGTGGTACCCTGACGAACACTAACAAACCCCCTAAACTAAAGCAAATGAGCGTGTGCGTTGTAAATGAGACAAAGACTTGTATGCGAGAGCTTCCCTCCCGCTAAGAAACGCTAAGTCTAGCTTGAACCCTCACTCGGGCTTCAACTAACATCACAAAAGGTGCACCTGCCTGGTTTTTTTTTTGCAAAATACGTGCCGCATTTCAACTTATACTTTATCCTGTGTAGATCACCGCAGAGCGAACGCAATCCGCAGGGTCGTTCAACTTATCGGGAATGGAAAATGCATGTATGGTATGTCTTCAGAGGGTTTTTTTTGTTTATCTATATAATGATATAGATTAGTAACGACAAAATTTTGCACACTAAAGAAAAAACTATATGGATGTTTCGTTACAGTTTAGAGTTAGAGTTTTTGTTTAATCTAAATCTTCTGTTCGTTAGAGCATCACGGAAAGAGTTACCCATCACCTTCGAAATTAGTAATTACCGAATTTCAAACAGTTAATCGAAATTTGACGTAGCCTCGAAATCCTACGAAACAATACAAGTATGTTAGGACAGAATCGCTTCCGTCGGGCAAACGGAGTAACGACCAATTTTGCTTTTTTATTGCGGTATCGTTACAATACGAAGACCTTGGAATGGGATTATTAAGTTCTTGAAGACCGTCTCGGGCAAAATGTAGTACGAGCATATTTTTATTAAATTAACGTAAAAAATACACTTCTTTGTTTTTCACAACTAACCTTATCGTTGCTAAATGGGAACTTAATTGAAATATAATTATATAATTTCAAGTGTACCAATTTTACTGAGTCTGTATCGGTACCTAATTCGGTTTGATTCACAACTCAGTATAGTCGAAAGGTTTTAAATTGAAACACAACTTAACTAAGCTCAGAATTTCAAGTTGCAATCGTGCGGTTAACAACTTCCATTTTAATTACAAAGTAGCGAGATGGAAATTATTAACCCGCAGTGCACACGGCACTGGAGAGTTCTAAGTGAAAATTTCTTCTAATTACATATGGCATGCTGGGAATATTCCCAAGGAAAATTAAGTAATTTTTTGGCACAACTGTTTTTTGATATTGTGTTATAACTTTACTGGGATTATGCTTCTACTTAAATGGTCGGTGTGTCACACCGTTTATAGAGCACATTGGTCACATGATGGTAAGTGGTCACCGCCACACATGGACATATGTGGCCAAGTGCCTCAACGATACGTTGCTGGCAAAATGGAAACAATTAACTGTCTTATTAACGAGCATATTGATCTGTTTCCATTGTGTTCTTTTTCTTCAGTCTTAGGATGAAGTCACCCTGAGACTTAACTAATTACTGTAACTAATTGGTTATTGTTACCGTTAGATTTTTACTGAATGACGTGGGGACAACAAAAATTGAATACGGGAATTAAATACGCATTGTTTTACACAAGAGAAGAGTCGTAAGTGACCTAGTTTGCAAGCATGTAAGTAAATACTACGTCAGTAAATTAGTTTTGCAACTCTTTAAATCAGCATTCCCCAAAGTTGGCGACACGCTCCGTTATGGATGCTGGATTTTTACTGGACACTGGCGGAAATCCTATAAGGTATTGAGGTAGGGGGTGAGGGTGAGGGTGAGGGTGACGTTGCCGCTAATCATTCTAACATTAAACACTTACTAGATCGTCAATTACGTGCGACCCCTTAAGATAGGAAATAATTACCAGTTTAACTCGTACTATCGTACTAATGGAATATATTCCGACGAACAGAATTTTTATTTTGCATTATTGGTCATTCTGAGTATCCGAAGTTCTTAATCCATGTCGTCGACAAGGTTCAGTGATAAAATTAATGGTAATCATTGGGACAGAATGGTAAGGGTGCTTTTAAAGGTAAAGAAAAGGAAACCCTTTTACTGCTACCGTTGTCGCAGTATAACAGTTCAGTTGCCTTTGCTGCCGGTCCATAACATGCGATTGGAGACAAATCACATACATTTATATGGAAACATGGTAACAATTTGTCATCATTTTATCCTATCCGATATCAGATCTGATAGTGGTGATACGTATAATTAAACCTTAAAATGATATCTATAATTAGCCACTTCTGGTAGTGACAGTACTTTCTATAAGATTAGGTTTCGCTGTTTGAGAGAAAATTGTCATACGAGATGGGAGTATAACATTCGCTTATTACTTCTATTTTCACTTTGAACTCACATGAAAATACGGCCACTTTTAATAACAATTTTATAGTAATTCTTACAAGATTAGTTTAAAATTGCTATAATACAGGGATCGTAACGACCGATCACAATCTTGGATCAATGATTGGATCAATTTGAGTTACGTGGTAATAAATTTCTAAGTATCAAAAGCCAAATAGTATCTGTTTATCAAATTCAGTGGTGATATAAAGTATAAAATATGAATAAGGTTGTTCATGATTTTTTAACTTATATCCATATATTTTCCCATTTGGTTTGTAGTGTGCGAAATTTACATATATATTAATATTATTAAGAGAGAGAGCGAATTTCGTTTGTACGGAAGGTAATCACCGGAACCATGGCATCTATTTGAAAAGTTCTTTTACCATTTCAAAGGTACATTATTCCAGATCGACATAGGCGATATTATCATGTAAATATAATGAATTTTTCAACTCGAACGAAGTCCGCAGCGGGCCGCTAGTATAATATAACTAGCGGCCCCATCAGTCGTTATTCGGGATTGACTATTAATTATATTATATGTACATGATTATTAAATTTTTTATGTATTTTGTCTTGATTAAAAATCAATAGCTACATCAATAGCATTACTGATATTTCTTATAACCTATCATCTGCACATTCGCGTGTCCTCACTACATACCAGTTCTCGTTAAGATCTGTCAAACCGCTCTTGAGTTATTAAATTGTAACGGGGCATACAGACAGACAGACAAATATGGTTAAATTTATGTCAGTGAGTCATAAAACGAATATTAATCACGACATTTATAAAAAAGTAAAAAAGTTTTACGCAACTGAGTTAGTTGCGGTAATATCAAGTCACTCAATTTTATTTATATCTTACACTTTAAGTATTCATAAATATTTTCCAGTACTATTAAAATTAAAACTAGCTGTTACTCAGTTAACAGTAGTAGTAACCTAATGATTTGAACGTCGGTCTCCGGCCTCTTACAAGGGAGACGCGAGTTCGAATGCTGCATGCACCTGCATGCGTGTATAATTACAATTTGCATATATATTTTTCAAATTATGTGGGTTTTACAAATTAATTATCACTTCCTTCGGTGAAGGAAAACATCGTGAGGAAACGTACACACACCCGTGATTTGTCAATAATATTCGCCAAGGCGTGCGATGTCCGCCAGCCCGACTTGGCCACCTTGGTGGTTTATGAGCTTTTCCCTTCACATAGTGAGAGGAGAACCGAGCCCAGCAGTGAGATAATATAGGTTATAATGATGATGATGACTAAAACTAGTCGACGTCCAGTCGCAATGCACTAGTATGCAATTATGCATGCGTCTAATAATGTTAGGTAAGAATCGCCTAAGGTAATAATGGATATCTTATAAAGTCATCATGCTGTAATATTAGGTTAAATCATCGAAATACTTTATTCTCATCTAACTGAACGTGACAATGTAACCCAACTTTCTTTTTCGTCGTTATCTACACTACCGGTCAAAAGTTTGAGACCACTAATAAAAGATTTTTGTTATTAGTAAATATTCTTAAAATATTGGTGATAAAAAGTAATCTGCACACCTGCATATTCTATTGTTTT
>PDGT01000056.1:1610174-1676529 GCA_003671415.1 Megathymus violae
TGTATATATACTATATATATATATATATATATATATATATATATATATATATGTTTGTCTGTATGTCCTTTATAGAATCGTAAACTATGCATTTGATCATCTGACGATCTTTAGCAAAGGTTTCTGACTTGGTACGACCAATTTTCGGCAGATGGCGCCATTGTTTATTTTAGTTGGTGGCGTAGCAACGCGCGCAGGGTACAGCTAGTCATTAATAAATTGCATATAACAATTAACGTGATACCTAATTCTTTAGTGTTATGAATAACTCCGCAATAATGAGTGCAATTAGTTTACTTAGTAATAAACTGACTACTTAATTTTAATTATCGAAATTCTGAGATATCTACCGTGATACTTACGCTGAAAGCTTTCAAAAATAGAATTTCAAGACTTTTTTACTTGGTATAAATGACAAATAATGTCTATAAAAATTTAAATAAAAGAGCAATTGAACTTTATTACACGAATATCCCTCATCATACCTTTGAGTATGAATGCTAGAACAAAACATTTGTTTAGAACAAATATAGAGGCAACCCTGGTGAAGCGCATGCATGCATTTTCTATGAATACATTTCACATCATTGAGAGGTCTCGTATTCTTGGAGAAACAGCCGTCCAGCATACGTGAGCTCCCTTTATAATGTAGTAATTGTTATATAATATAAAATGTTTAATCTTTCCTTAGTAATTATACATTTATGTATATCATATTCATTAAAGACACATAAAAAATAAAATTTAATAACTACATTATTATAGCAAAACTTACTGCTTAATTTGTAGTTTTTTAATCGACTGTACTTTCGTTCTAAAGAATCTTGAATTAAGAATTATATTATTTTGTTGTCGCTCTTGTAGTTAGCAGCTGAATTATCACAAACATTTGTATCATTATAACAAACCGAAGATCAATGGCAAAACTTATGATGTCTTTCATTGTTAGACTAGAAAATTCCCTGATGAACGATATTGTCTACTAGCAAGAATCTATAATTAATACTTTTAATACTATTATTCTCTGTTGGGCATCGACTCACGGTAATCTACATATGTAGGTAGATAGATCAACGCGAATTAAAGGCGTAAACCTACTGTCATGTACTTATGATTTTAATAAAGCATTATTACATTTCTAACAACCAGTATTACTACTGAATGTGCAAGAGTGTGTAGATCAAGTTATAATGGCGATGCTTCGCAACAGCTGTGAGGTCGTTGACACCCGATTCGCTTTGTCTTTAATAAAGTTCTTCTAACTTTGTCATGAATTCAAAGTAGGCAACTGCGATTGTTGGCGTCGTTGTTAATTGGATATTATAATATCCATTATATTATTTCAATTTAAATTTATCTCCAAATCCTACAATCTAAATATATGTACGGAAATTATTTTACGTTAATGTTACCGACATGAGTTTTAAAATATGTAATTTTATATATAACCATACCTACATACGTTATACATATACATACTGGTGTGTGATGTTTAGTTACTATATTATAGTTTTGACGTTTATTTTCTTTGCGTGAAGTTTTTCCAGGGCATAGCATGCAACCAAGTATATTAATATTAAATATGTTGACACACATATTAAATCAAACGATAGTACATATTTCAGTATTATTTTGGACAGATGAACTTTTAAGATGTAATATAATTTAGTTGTTATTGATTGTACCTATAAATGTAAATAAAGTATAAATTGTAATCTTATACTATTTCCCTTTACTATAATAACAGATATTTTTTATTAGAGCAATCATCACTAGTTATAAAACTAGTCCTCGTATTAATTTTGAAAATTATCATAGCTTAATATTTGTCTGCAATAGATAGATACATTACTTGCGCGTCCGCCATATTAAGAAGAAAAAACTAAACTTGAATGAATCAAGAGTAAGAAAAAATATATTTTTTCGGTGCTTAATGCGGATTGATTGCAGAACACGAACGGGCGATATAGGACGGATATAGTTAGAAAACACGGCCCGAGATGATAAAGTGTACCAGGAACTTTTACGTCACATTGACAATTGGTTGACAGACGATTTACATCTTACACACATTTATGCATGCATAAAGAATATGGTTAAAACCAAATTGTATCGTGTTTATAAAGATTTCTTTAGTCTTGCTTATTTTTCTTTCAAGATAAACTGATTGTATGAATTACTGGGGTCGGTTACAAGTGGTGATTGCTCTGAGATGTTTGGGTCCCTGAGGTCATTAATATTTAGTCCAGAAGCCGGGGGCGACAAGATGAATTCTTTTCACATCTACTTTGTTTGCGAAATAACTTTAAGAGAACTGCTTTGTTTTTAGTTATGGCAGTAGTTAGTAGACAACAATTTGATTTTGATATACCACGTTGAATGTCAAAACCCGAATGAATGAAGAAAATTAAAAATCAAGAAGAAAAAACTCATGGTGATTTTGACTTAAGAAAGTAATCCCGGAAACTTGCTACATTAATTTATCTACTTTAATAATATGATGATTTAATCAATTCATTGTGTAAGCATTAAAATATCATAGAGCGGAGTCACCAGAATTTACATCTATTCGAATTTCATTACGTAAAAATTAATTATAGTTTCTATCAAAACATTCGCGCAATAAAAGAAATATGATTTAGGCAAATGATATATTAACCAAGCGAGCAAATATTGAACGCTAAATTACATGCTGATCACGTACAACTCCAACACGAGTCTACCTTTAATTACTTCGCGGACATGTGAAAGTGAGCCATGCTTAAAATTAATTAAATTAATTGAACCCGTACATGTTTACGAATCCTTTCGTTGTTTGAATATAAAAGTAATCTTGACAAGGATATTTTGGTAAAAAGATTTAAACAAGAATATTTTTTTTTATTATTTTTTATTTGTTTCAAAATTCACCTAGTGGTCGAATACGACAATAATTATGATGTAACTTACTGTTTCCAAATAATTTTTTGTTTACACAAAAACTCATCAATAGATATCAAACAAAATAAAAGAATCGGTTACCAAACGAGAATAAGTGTACTGAACTGTTTTTGTCTCTGCCTATTTATATATGGATTCCAAATGAGTTCATATATTTCGAAACGTCAAAAATGACAAGCGGAACAACTGCTAACATTTTAAAAATAGAACGCCGATACATTGCGCATTTCACGTTTCTTGAGCCGTTTGCTCCTCACCGGTTGAGTGCATTCAGCCAATGGTAGGAAATAAATGTTTTGCGATCTAATACTCAACTTCAATAAACTACAAACAATATCATCCTTAAGCCTCAGTTACAGTTATGGTCGGTAGTAAATGTTGTGAAACTGATACACATATATATAACTGTATTGAATGCACGTTTCTGGATAGATCAGAGCTCAAGTTACTCTGGTGTTTATTCGAAGCCGTCGTTCCTGTAAGTACGATTCCGGGTCGGCGCGTGCGCATATAAGTTACCGGTTGCGTGAAGCAAGCGCCACCCAGTTTTTAAATTAGATGCATGTTTCAACAAACCAACAACAATATTGGGTCAACATTCCCGTCTAACTGCTTTTCATTTCAAGTGTATTAGTAAACTTGGCTTGTATGTAACTATCTGTTTTGAATGTTAAAATTTGTTTTATTATATGTACGCAGAATAGGAAATATAAGTTAATATGGATATATTATTAGGGTAGTTTTACTGTATGGCTGCAGCTATAATATTATTATTAAATTATGTTTTTTATTCATTGAACTAAAAAAAGAACATTACCAAAACAATGCGCGTGATACTTCTAAAAGGTTTTCTGAAGACAATTAACAATATCATTGAAATAGTCAACAACTTCATGAAATGCTCGCGTTTCATAAAATTAACAGCTGTCGCTTGCCAATATCATGAAACAACTGAACAATGATAGTGTGTGATACAACAATATTGTCAAACGACAACTAGCCAAGTCATGAAAGGCGAGCACTCCTTGAAATGATCGACAATTTCACATTATTATTGTCAGTTCACTACTACGACATTATATATATATATATATATATATAATAAAATAAGCATATATAGTGTGGAAATAATAACGCAATGCTAAACGTGAGTGGCGGCCGCGACATTGCACATCGCCGGATACCCGTAACCAGAGTTCACTTTTTATTGTCATTGAAACGACCTCGCGGCTAGCTGATCTTGAACACGTTGTGCAATGACCAATGACATTGTCATACTAACTGTCGCCGCTTACGTGTAAATGTGATTGCTTGCTTCGTCAACCGTACGTAGGTACGGTGATCAAAAAACTTTCTAATACGTTTCGTCTGGAACTTCGGATTGTTGCTGAAATTCTGAGAATTCACTCGGTGCTCGTGTCGGTGTTGCCGCTTACTTAAGACGTGGGAGTCTTCAAGAGAGTGAATAGGCTGTTTAAATTAGTGTGGTCAACATCTTCGACTTCGTCACAACTTATACCATCAGGTGGGATTGTTGTCAAGCATTAACTTATATGATGTATAAAAAAAAAATTAATAGAATGGCAAATATGACAATGCATTCCAAAACTGACTGCTATAATAAAAGTATTGTAACAAAAAAACAAGCTTTTTATTTGATAAACTAAACTTATAATATATACATACAATACATACAAGTCGTATAAAAACACCAGCGTCGAATTCATTATTTTTATCTCAAGAACATTCCATATTTTAGGTACCTACTAGACTTTTAAATTCATTTTATATCACAATGGTTCAATATTAAAATGTCACAAATTATACTTTCTTTTTTACCGCAGACTGCCCGGAAAACAAGCGACATCACATTTCCGCGTTATGAAACACGTTAATTGCGAACGACGCATCGAGTTTTTGCGTAACACGAGTCGTGACGAGTTCTCGAGGCGATTCGAGTCGAGCTCACGTCTCTGGTCTCGCCACCGGGTTAGTTGTTATAAGACGAATGCAAGGGTACTCGTCTCATACGCGCTACATGAGCACACCCTGCCTCGAATGCTGTGATGAAGGCTTGTAGGTCGACGACAAGGCCCATGGCTGTCGGCGTAATTGGAAGATTTTATTGTACTCCGAGCAGGAGCATAAAGAATAGATTCAGGTCATACGGATGACCTCTCACGCGTTGGAGGCATAGTTTTAATTACGTAAGCTTTTTCATTATTCTTTTTAAAAACCACTGGGGGTCGAGAAGAATATTATTATCATTAAACCGGTGTCACAGTTGAGACTGATCTATTGCAAAATAGTTTTAGTTCAGTCGTTAAGATATTCGGAAGAGAAATATATTAATATTAATTTGTACACGTATGAGTTCCGTGTGATGTAACAAACAAGCATATCGTATTTGCAGTGTAATCAAATGGGATTACAATTAAAGAAAAACAATACATTCGTTACACTATGGCAATCATAATTCATAATAATGACTTTATTTGAAAGCGATAATATTATATCATTTATTTATCGCCAGTACCGTGTTTTTACACACGGTCTTATAAATTATTTCCATGAAGTGTAAATACGAGACACGTAAGGCAAGCCAAAAAGAGGTATAATTTTGATTTGGCTTAATTTACAGATTAACTTTGTTATAGTCAATATATAATTTTATAATAAACTAGCGGCCCACCCCGATTCCGTTCGGGTTGATTTTTTTTACATGACATATCGCTTATGCCAATCCGGAATGTGTCTTTAAAATTATAAAAGGACTTTTCACATAGGTGTCGTGGTTACGGAAATTACTTTCCGAATATACATATACAAACTTACAAAATTTGCACTCTCCTTAATAATATTAGTATAGTAAATTTTAATTATCAAAATAAAGCAGAATAACATACATATTATTTGAGGAAAAAAATTAAGGTTCTTAAAGTAAATATCAAATTTGTAAAATTGAGTTACTATAATAGGGTTAATTTTGTAAATGAATTAAAAATTATAATATTACGAGTATACGTCACAGGTTATCATTCAGAAATCTATACTAATATTATAAAGGGGAAAGCTTTGTATGTTTGTAACGAAAAAACTCAAAAACTACTGGACCGATTTTATAAATTCTTCCCACTAGAATGCTACACTATCCCTGAGTAACACAGGCTATATTTATTACTAGAAAAAATAAGGGATCCTTGCTAAAACTTCAGTAACGTGAACTAAGGTGAAAAAATGTAAATAGAAGGATGTAAAATATTAGTTTAAATTAAAAAAAAAACTCATTACAAATAAATTAATTGAGTACATAAAACTAAAAAAAGCAATTTTAATAAATATGTATCTGTTATAAAAAAAAAGAATGAAAATAGGTTGGCAAGTACAAATTTAAAATTTAACGAAAAAATACATACCTATGTCCTTTATAAAGATAAAATTATAAATATATTTCAAAATGTTTAAAAATAAAAGTACACCCGTGCGAAGCCGGGGCGGGCCGCTAGTTCATTTATAACATTATAATTCTTACTTGTAAAGTTTTTTTTTATTTGCTTTTTAATAATTTTTCAGTGTCCAGTTATTTTTATACTGTCGGGGATCTGTAAATTTGAATGGCGCGGTAACGTGGACTTCTCGTGAAGGTAGCTAAACGTGTTGCTCCCCATATCACATTTGTCTCGGCGGGCGCTATTATTAAAAGTAATAATTGAGTTTACTTGTCGTCATTACTATTTGCTGTCTAATGTTAATAACGGCAATGATTCACTATGACGGTTAAGTTGCACGAGGTAAATACAGAAAATTTATAAGACACATATTATTGTTTATCAACAATCCCAGCAATTAAACTAAAACTCAAATCAAAATCAAAGTCATTAATCTCATATTACCATTTATGTTCATGTATTAACAGTTTCATGTAATACTAGTGGTACACTTAGCCTAACCTAGTGGTTCGCTCGTCGCCACCAACGTCTCGAGTTCAAATCCTGCATGTACGTTAAATTTTTCAAATTAAGTGATTATTGCAAATAAATTATCATTCGTTCATCATCATCATCATATATCATATACTGTAGTTAGCACCATTAAATATTTGAAGTTCGTTTCATGTCAATCCGTGTATAAATAAAAAAGCTATAAATTAATTTAAAATAATGTAGGTACTATTTCTTAGCGTAAAGCGTAGTTTTTCCGAAGCTAAGCGAGGGCCGTTGGCTAGTATTATATAAAATACCATCAATCTACCGCGATGCAATAATATCATCTATTTTAACATAATTATAATAAAATTTTAAGTGATCACTATCGTACGTGAAGGATATACGAGAAAAACTTTACTAATCGCAATAGTACTCAAAACAATGGTTGTTAGACTTTTATGTTTGTCTGTGCGTTTGTGTTCGTTAATCTCGGAAACGGCATAACAGATTTCGTTATGGTTTTCACTAATGCATTACAGTGATCATCGCTTAACATTTTACCGTCGTTTCATTGCAATCTGTTTATAAATAAAAAAAAAGTTATAAATTAATATATTTCTAATTCATACAACGAGAAAAATCCATTCCTAAAAAAACGCAGGTGCTATGCTGTAGTATTTCTGACGCGAAGCGAGGGCGGTTTTCTAGTTTGGAATAAAAGACCCACATAATAAGTGAAAATTTCACCGTAACTGACGTTCCAGGCAAACAAAGGCCCCAGACGTCAACGTTCAGCGGACAGGAATTAAAAAGCAATGAATGGATAGTTCATTAAAACATTCTAGAGATTCTTTTTTTTATTTCGCTACGGCACCCAGTGCATCACAAGTTCCAATTTGTGTTTTAAATACCTCAATATTCGTGCTCATATAGTTAGTATGATTAATATTTTTACGTTAATTGGTATTTAAAACATTTCAACTGCAAAGTGTTTTAACAAAACAAAATAAATGCATAATTTTTTGCGATAAAGATGTACTAAAGATGTTTTCGGCCGTGTTGGGGGCGCTCTAGAATACTCCCCCCAATCCCATGCTGGCAGAACAGGGTGTCGTAAGAAGCGACAGAAGCCAGCTTGTTTGGTGGTAAGGCTTCACGTAAGTATTATATTATCAGTATTATTATTGTCATTAATATTATTACTGGTATTATTATCTTTCCGTGAAGCCTGCCTGGCTAGCTACCACCCTTCTGCTTGAGTCAGCCGCACAAACGACTCGTCGTGTTCCGGCTAGGGTCTTGAGAGCCAGTATTTTCTTTCTTCCCATTTCCGGGCCGACAACGCATCAGTGACACCTTTGGTCTTGCTATGTCCATGGGCGATATAAAAAAAAGAAAAACAAAAAAAAAATATTGCTTCAAAGAACAGATAACAAGGCGGCTATCGTTCTCTAGAGAGTCCATTCTAATACTAATGGGACCATCAACGCAACATTATCGATGAAGGTCACAACACTAGTCTCTACATTAAATTCAATTTCACACCAACAATAATCTTTTATCATTGTCTGTTCATAACTCCTACATCGTATAAGATTAATGAATACAGAAATCAAAGATTGCAGTGGCATATACATGTTGTGTTCCTCTTTCGCCCGTAAACAAAA
Organism: Megathymus violae; assembly: GCA_003671415.1. Lineage (NCBI taxonomy): Eukaryota > Metazoa > Arthropoda > Insecta > Lepidoptera > Hesperiidae > Megathymus > Megathymus violae. Next base: position 1,618,708 of record PDGT01000056.1, read on the forward strand.
CCACAGCATTTGTGATGGAGCTGATAATCTGCGGTTATGGTCCTCGTTTTACTCATAAAGTTAATATACTATCGTAATAGAGGAACACAGTGTGCGAGTGAGATTTCGAGCTTTATAGAAAAAGTAACTTGCAAAAAAGGGACGCAAGAAAATTTAGCGTAGGCCTATTTTTAAACTATTTACTTTCCATTAGTCTCCTGTCAAAAATAGCTCTTTGTTAGTTTAGTAATTTATTTTCAATCTTACTGTATTTTATCGGCCAAAAAGCAGTAAACACGAGGATGTCGTGTTCTCTGTTATACTTACATATTATAATGATCCAAACAAAGAGGCAATACACAGGTAAGTACTGATAGTGCAATACTACTTTCACGATGCTTACTTTCATGGAAATTGATCTTAAAATTATATAATTTAAGATTAATAACATGCAGTAAATACCCCATTTTATGAATAATAACTTATTTTTCATATTTATGTGTAAGATAAAAAGATAATGTGTACGTGAAAAATGATACCGTTTCGTATAGGACTTACACAAAATCTATCGATAAGTGGATGATTTTTTAATAGTATAAATAATTTTTTTTTTGTTTTACATAGATTTGTTCATATTTTACCTTTTTAATTTCGGTTACAGCTTGTAAACACATTGGACAAAAAGTAGATAGACTGTTATAAAGGTGCATTTTCGGCTTTTCAATAGTATTAACTCCTTAGATTGATAAATTTGGCGAATTTTATATCTGTTATTATTATGATATGATAATATCCGGCGAATGTGATATATTTATTGACAAATTTTACTATTCCAAGGTTTCCTGTAAATGCAGTTCAAGAAGAAAAATGGATTCGAATGTTAAACCAGATAGATAAGGTTCCTCACAAAGTTTACAGTAGACATTTTAAGGGCAACTATTTTGTTCTACTAAATCACTGACATGTTAATGAAGAATCTACACCTACAAAATTTGTTGTTTAGTTCATTTCTGAGGGCTTTAAGTTATATCGATTTACATCAAAGAATTCATTAAAACCAATAAGCATTATTATTATTGTTTTCTTTAGTACCGTTTAATCACGTTTTGTTTTATTTTAACCAGTTTACAAATAAAAAGATAAGTTAATATACACAATCCTGTCAAATAAGGTTAAGTTTAGAAGAAGCGAAGTAAAGAGAAGTTACAAGGATTAGTATGGTGTTATTAATTTAACATGTTGTTGGTTTTATGTGCGAAAATTAATTAGTAATTTAGTTGAATAATATCATTCAATAGAAGCGTCATCTATGTGTTTCAACCTGTTTATATAAGCCACTCACTTCAGAAGCAAACTCTTTTTCCTGGTGATCAACTTGATAGGAATCAGACATATAACTTCCCAGTAATAACAAATATATTATTAATAACAAAAATCAGTATATAAAATCCTCCAGTTAGAGACGTTTTCTTTTCGCCATCAAAACCTTAACACACAACACAACCAACACATGTAATAATTAATTAAAAGAACGAATTAAATATAGCAAAAACACCTCTGATTTTAGATTAATGATTAAGTTTGCAGGTTTCCTCGCAAGTATTTTCCTCAAAAACAAATGATAATATATAATATGGACATAACATTTATTAAAACATTACAGGTGTACGAAATCGGGCTTCCCGGTCCGGGGGATTCAAATTCAAACCACCAGACTGTCACAGTTATTTGACATACTTATCTAATATATGTATATACATAGAAGAGTTTTGACGTGAGATGACTTACCCGTTTCTACATAACAAATGTAACAACTCCTGCTTTACTAAATAATGAACTACGTAAATATGCAAAATCAAAACCGGCAATATTATTGTATGTTGAATACTATAATACAAATAATACTAAAAAAAACTACCAATCATTTTGCGAGTGATAATGATATTTCACAAGATTACTGGAAATGCCGGGAGAACAATGTTGTTATTTTATTTAAGAACGGACATCGTAAACGTTGCTCATTTTGAAATTAGATTCCACGAACAGGAGAGCGACATAGAGTAACACTGATAGTAGTTTTCATTAAATTGCTGATATTTTTGCCTCCGCTACATGTATTATGATTAAATAGGCAAAGAAAAATCAGTTTGTCAACCGCATTCTTTTCTTGTGTATCAGCTATCGGCGAGCTTTAGAGTTATCAATAAATGAAATTCGAAATAGGACGTTATTTAGTGGTTATGGTCCAATTTTACCATTACACAAGCACTAATAATAATAATTTTATGTGTTGATGTCGTATTCCTTCTTTATAAAATACCTTCAGTTGAGGATAATTACACATTACAAATAACACTGTATGTAAAAATCTGCAGATTATTTTTGAGGATATGAAAATTGACACAGTACGTACAAGTCAATTAACCATATTTTTGTGTTCGTTTTTACATGAAAAGTGGCATTTAAATGGTTTATTTCAGAAAGCTTTCTTTTGCAAGATCGTGCAACGAGTACTTCGCTGCAGAAATACGAAAACAAATTGCAAATACGAATGAAATCTTCATCTGGCACGCTGCCAGGACGCTCGGCCGATGACCAAGCGGTCCCTTTACTGCAATGCCAGCTTGATACACGTAATTTCTTACTATTGGCTTACCAATTTGTTAACTAGATTAAATACGGTAACGTACGTAACAATGATTTGCTTGGTAGATATATTTTTATAAACAATAAATCAAATTTATGGTTTATAGATAAATATTTTATAAATTAAGGCTGGATGTTTTTTGTTTGGGATTTAACGCCAAAGTACGAGAACAAATAAAAAACCGTAAATTTTATCTGTCGAAGAGATTCAAGGAAAATAATCTATTTCTTATTTTCTTAATTCCAAAATCTAATCAATTGCGACACTCAAAACTTTAAAAGTCACAAATATGATGTAATTCATCTTCTTGTAATGTTTTAGTCACTAAAAATCGTAAAAAATGACAATTTATTATCGATAGATTTCCATATTCTTTTATTTCCATCTGAAATGCGAATTACAACTTACAAATACAGTAAAAAATATTATAATTACATCACAGTTCACGTCTTGACCTCGTTAGAATGACTCACAAATTTGATAAAGAGGTCAATTTATACTTGGCTGTGAAATACAGTTACGTTACGTTAATGTAGTGAAAGTAGTTTTAAAAAACTGAATGAGATAACTAACGTACTATTTCATTTTTAATTTATTACTACCATGTTACTCCCAAAGTGTATGCTAACTAAACAAAATGTAAAACTAAACAAATCTAACTGAAATATAAAACGAAATGATTAATAAAAATAGAACTCCTTCCAATTACCTTTCAATTAAATTAATTTGAAATGTCAGTTTAAAGTTGAAATTAGAGCGTCCTGTCAGAACGGTAACTGAATTGACCAAGCTTGTATTTAATTTGAATCAACGACTGGCATGATGCCAAGATGGCCGGCCGATGCCCTACTTGTAAATTTTGTAAAAATATTTCCCGATCATCTCAGTATTTTTAAACGAAAATTCCCTTTCAGTGACTTAATAGAACTTCTCCCCAAACTAGAGGTGATTCATCTAAACACAAAATTGAGCACATAATATCTTAACCCTTTGTGATGCTCTTAATGACTCTTTTGTTTCATGGTTGATTTCTTAATATTTCTCGTTTCATCCATTACATTTTGTTGTAACATAAGAACTGTGTAAGGAAGGAAGTTAAAAGGGAGAAGAATATACCGGTGTAATAGAATACAAAACAACAATATATAAATAGAGCATTAGTTGAAATAATGACGAGTAGAGAAAAAGAGATAAAGGGAAAGAAAGGAGAAAGATAAAAAAGATATACTTGTGTAAGTAAAATCTCATAAATCTCTTGCACAGAAAAACTAAAAATATCAATAAACAATCAACAAATACTACCCATTCAAAATAAGAAAATTACTTTAAACTCAACACCTCATGGCCCTTAAATACCTACATTTATTTTTAGCAGAGAATTTCCTCAATAATTAAACCACTAACGGCACGAAATGTTGTTATTCACTTTTAAAAAAGAAATTAAGTTTCATCATCATTTAATTTTCTCCACTTCTTCTAATTCTACGAACGGAATTATAGTATTTGCTACGAAATTAAAAAGCGGTGGACTTATAAAGGCTGACGAGGGATGTCAGGAAACGTAATTTTTTCTTTTCAATTAATTTTTAATATCGAGATATTTTATGCATCGCAATCGTCGCTTTTCAATTTTCCCTGAAGGTTGACCGGCAGAGAATGCTTATTGCATCTAGTCCAACTTGGTTCAATTGTTTTTTTGTGGATCATAAGAAATAAATGAAATAAATAAGTAATTAGCGCTACGTCAAACTTTTTTGTCTTCGAACGGTATTCCATTGGCTGCAATTAATAAATACACAAAATTCCTATCCAATTTATTATCGATGAAATATAGTACTGTTCAGAGTTAACCTCGGAGTTTTATTGTTCGTACAGATGGATCTCTTGATTCGCATGAAAACCTCAGATCCAAATTGACCGTTTAACAGCTAGGTATTTGCGTCATAATGGCTGACACTTGAACGTTTTCACTGAATTGGAAGTTTACGAGTATGATTCCTATTTGCCCTAGCATTTACTTCCATGATCAGGTGACTGCATACACAGATTATTTGTGTAAGTAGTTCAACCGTTGTACTGGTAAGGGGTTGTGAGTCAGAATCGGGTAAATAAGAAAAAACAATAATATTGATTTATGTTATTTCTACTCATTAAAGCATCCCATTATAAATTATTGAAATATTTATTATTTTTATGGCTATTATAATCTACTGCTAAAACCCGACTCGATCAATTCGTTATTCGTTCTCGATCAATTTTTATAGCCGTATTGGGGCGGCTTAGAATACTCCCCCCAATCCCATGCTGGTAAAACAGGGTGTCGTAAGAGGCGACAGAAGCCAGCCTGCTTGGTGGTAGGGCTTTGCGTATGGTTTATATTATCAGTATTATTATTATGTCATTAATATTATTACTGGTATTATTATCTTTCCGTGAAGCCTGCCTGGCTAGCTACCACCCTCCTGCTTGAGTCAGCCGCCAAACGAGTCATCGTATTCCGGCTGGGAGCTTGAGAGCCCGTACTTGCTTTCTAACCTTCTTCTCATTTCCTGGCCGACAACGCATCAGTGATACCTTTGGTCTTCCTAATGTCCATGGGCGAAGGTGACCACTTACCATCAGGTGGTTCGTCTGCTCGTTTGTCGGCTATTAACATAAAAAAAAAACATAAAAAAATAAAAAAATCGCCTGTAGTATTGACTTCAGTTCGGTTTTCCTTCACCGAAGCGAGTAATCATTAATTTTAATTATACAAATACGTTACTTTCTTTACTTCGAAATAGTAGTAATTCAGTAAAATATTACGAATATAAATATGTATAGAGTAAAAAAAGAAATAAACGAGTATTGCTTAGTAGGCTTTGAGTAAACACGCCCCGAATATATTTGGGTCACGGTCGAATTCATCAGGAAACGATGTATGCTGAGAAGCCAATGAAATAGGTATTTTTATTAGATTACGTCTGCTTCTAATCAAATAATGTTAACTAAACAATTTGTACGTATTCAATCTTTATATTTAGGAGAAAGATGCGCTATAGAAAGCAGTTAATTAGACTCATTCCTTACTTAAATCGATACAATAAAACCAATGGCTATCATATTTCATAACGGATCTTTCCCATTTTTGCGTTTGCTTCCTACCAGAATAAGAGTTTCGATTTCCAGATCATCTTAAAAAGAATAAAAATTCATCATCAGAATCAGTATAAGAACCTATACAATCCGTGTAGAAAGCATATGTAATTTAAACCTATGCTTTCATTACAACCCTCGCGGTATTAAAGATTTCCAGTTTCTAATTAGCAATCATGCGGACATTGTGCTCTTTGTTGATGTGTCATCAGTACAAACAGAAAAGTGATACACACATTTGTGAAAGAAGGAATAGGCATAATTCAGTTGTCTTCATATCGCGATATATACTAAAAGGTTCAGCGTTCTTTTAGGGGATTTGGAGTTTGTTTTTAAAACAAGGTCCCAAATTTGATACTTGAATTACCTATTGTTACACAGTACACCTTATAGGTAAAGGATATTATGGTATAGATGAATATATTAATGACAAAGATGCCTGGAAATAATAGTATCGAAACCAGTTTCGCGCAGGTTTAACTTTGTGATTAATGTCATTTGCTTTGTAATTGCCATGGGTTGTTTTAAAAGATGTGCTGAGGAGTTTGTTTCGCCGTTTCTTTTCCTCAATGTTAAAGCACCTTTTCGAAATAGTAGTAGAAGCAAAAAATGACGTGGTTAAGTGTATTTATAGAATGCCTAAATGATTAAATGATTTTGAATTGAATAGAGCAGTTTATTATAACAGATCAAAATTATTTAGAGCTTTCCATTTTGGACGGTAACGTGTCGAAGATGTCTTAAGTGTTATATACGTCTATAGGCGGCGGTGGTTTCTTAGCATTAGATGAACCGTCTGCTCATTTGTCGGATATTTGATCAACATGGACTGCGTGAATGAATGATAATCACGTTAATACTGTGTAGTAATAATGAAATGAAATTAAATTTATTTCAAAAATACATTTAATTACATTATCACAATCGTAAACGTAAACATATCTCATCTTATTTCCAATAGCAAGTAAAACTCAAACAGAAAATTAATCTAGCTGAATTCTAGATAAATATGAGATTGCATAACGAATCCAATCTCCGTAGTGCTTCTAGCTCTTCATTCACTGTCAGCATTTCAGCGCTGATAAATTTGTTGATCCTGTTGCATCGGTGTAAGTTCTTCTCTATTTTCAAAGAAATTATCACTATTTTGCCTAACGTTGGTAATAGTAGGCGGCAGTAGAAAAAGGAATAAACCATGATGTTGATACTACGTGATCAAATGTACTAGGTGTATTGATTGATTAGCAAAATCTTCGTTCAGTTCCTCATGAATGATTCTTAGTTAAGATCTCGTGAAAGGTATTGGCACTTGAATACACATTATAGATAATTATATAAAAGTTTTCGCCACCTTTTAGTCATGTTAGTTTACATCCAATATATTTAAGTTTGCACTCATAGTATATTTAGATCTATCTAGAAGAAAATGGTTACGTATTTATATATAAAATATCCTCACGATATCATGAAACGAAACACAATCACGACAAACCGCAATCTACTGCACCCCTAGCTAAGTTTTATCGATAGGCCAAGGGCATATCTATTAAATAACAGCACAAGTCGTCGCTAAAGCTCTCCAGTGAAGATGCGATTGATTAAGGAGTTCCCAGTCTTGCCTCTGTAAAATGCTGGAACGCGTTGAAAACTTGGTTTTGAGTATATATTTATATGTACGAATGCTTTGCTTGTTGACTAATATTACTTACCAGTGTTACTATATTGTAACGATAAAACTATTTCGAATTTTAAGACATTTTTGTAGAACATCAAAACAATTTGTTACTTTTACAAAACTGTAAGTGATTTCTTGCAATATCTATGTATAACTTTACCATTACCGAATACGACATGATATATTTACATGTGCAAATATGTAACGTTTGTATGTCGTAGGTTTATGTGTGTGTTTGTGTGTACGCGCGTGTGTGTGTTGTAGTATTAATAATACTTACATGTTTTTATATCTAGTAATTTGGTACTTGCATAGTTTGTAACGCTTATAGTACTCCATAGCTTGTAACTCTTATAGTACAATAATTTAGGACGTTTGTCAAATATTTGACAACAATAATAAAACATTAAACCTAATAAAATATATAAAGAAATTACAGAATAAATGGATCAAAGATACAGAAAATTATAAAAGAAGTTAACAAAAGGAGTACTATGAGAGTTACAAACTATGCGAGTACCAAAATACTAGATATAAAAACATGTAAGTATTATAAATACTACAGTGTGTGTGTGAGTGCGTGCGAGCATGCGTATGTGCATGTGTGGGTGAAAACCATTCTCTCACAGTATTGATGAACACTTTATTTTGGGCAAGTTTTATTTTCATATTTGGGATTTTATGTTTGCGTGAAGTTTTTTTTACTGTAACTTTGTTCATAAACATTTCTCCTCATCGGTTATTGGTTTTTGTATTCTTAGACCTACCCGGTTATCAATTTGAGATGAATTATGAACCTGTGAACTGCTCATTACGGGAATGCCATTAAAGTATGCTTTATCGAAGTAAAAAATATATGTATTGTAAATACAACAGTGATTCATTTGCCTTACATTCACTTTCATTTCAGAGTCTCATGGAGCATAGTGACCATTGCGGACCTTTTGCGAAATTGTTTAACGCCTGTTCTGAAATAATGAGTACTTTGGCACCGTGACTTGGCACATTTAAATTTTAATAGGCACAGTAACTATTATTCTAAGTGTTAGTGTCTGTTTGGTGTTTTAGGATACTCGGTCGTTGATGCTGAATGATTACAATACGGTTACAATACTGTGAACAATACGGACTTCAAAATGAACATGATCTGATTGTTAGTAGCAGTGTGGCAATGAATACTAAAAAAAACCTTAAGAATGTAACAAGCACCAATGAGTACCTAAAATCAATACAGATAGAACTTCGTCACGGATTTAAAAGAGAAATGGAACATTATTATAATTGTACCTCAAACATGTTCACGAATTCAGGGACAATAATAGGAAATTAGAACATTCATCTCAGCTACTGAAAGTATAAATGCTAGGAGCAGAAAAAACATGTTTTGTCATATGTTTTATAAACTTCGTCCTAAAAGGTTTAACCTTTTCAGTGAGTTGGGTGTGCCGATTTTATGGCTCTTTAGGTGTGGCTCGCTCAGACATTTCACTGACATAAACTACGTTACAATGATAGTATCAAGATATATCAGGATAGTCAAATAGTAATAGAGAAAGTCAAATTACGGATAATAGTTAATAGAGAAAAACTATTACTAACATATTTCTTTCGTGGACTAAAAGAATAATCAATATTCGGTACCCATAATCCATAGTTTGACATAACAAACCTCGTAAACGTGTTATTGACGCATTTATAATAAGCCTTTGTAAGAAAACCTTTTCCGTCGATGTTAAAAATAAAAGTTTCGGCCTCTTTCTTGTAGGGACAGGTTAAAAGTATTTGAATCATGTTTCAGCTTGTTTCCTCTTATGGCAGAGGGCGCATCATTTAATGTTGTGATTATTTTTTATTTTAAATACTTATGTTGTCATAACCTTTTCTGAAGGGACTGATTTTTTGATTTTTTATTTCTGTTGATCTCAAATTTTCGGCAAATTCTGTCGGGTCTTAGTTTAAGCGGTAATGTTTACACCCAATCAAAAAGTGACAAAAAATCTCCCTGCTTGGCTTGACAGCCAAGTTGCACGTTGCGTTGACACGCGTCTGTGATGCAGTTATTGATGTCCATTGACGGTGGTGATCACACTGTCAGATAGCCACTGCGTTTGTCGAAATTAAAAAATATTTTACTATGACTTACCACATACTGCAAACACAGCACGAGTATAATGCAATAATAAATATAGATATAATAATAAAATAATTGGCTATAAACATACAATAGTTGTGAATCACCGTGTGATTACGATGTAATGTATGCCATCATACTTTCTTACACGACACCATCACTATTATTACCATGAATAGAAAATTAATAACTGAAACTCAATCCTCATTTGTGGACATAAAAGCATCAGTATTCGTCACTTAACGACAGTGTGTTCCTATTACTCCACAGCTGGGTACTGGCTAGTGATAAAATGCTATTTGGCAACAAAATGGAGACGTTCGGAAATTTATCTCAGACTGATTTATTAATACATCATTGAAGCTAATATGGTAATAATTCATACATATTATTTTCTTCACTATGTCCCGCAAGCCTTCAGATTAAGCATTGTAATCCACTGGCACCCGTAACCGATCTCAAAGATTTAATAGTTGTATGATTCATTCAAATAGAATTACAGTACAATTTGACATCTGTGACAGGGTGGATTATGACTTCAACATATTTCTGACAGTAAAAGGGATACATAATCCCACCAAGTTACTTCACGACGGTATTAGAAAGTGGTGGTAGCGGTATTAATTACTACTCTATACACATGCCTGTAAAATACCTGTCCTTTAATTCAAACTGTCCGTGCTCGTGGTACATCTTGCTGAAGAATGGAAGAGGCAACGGTGCCATAATCACGGTCCAAGTTGTTGCACTATGGATTACCCAGCTCTAGTTCATGCTAGCGCAATTATTAGGGTTCTTTACTTCTGGCTAGCTGCCACACTTCATTTAGAATCAACCGCGAGATGTTTTAACGTATTTCTGTTACAATGAGGAAGACAGTAATATCTTTGGTGTCATGGGTGTCCAAGAGCAGCGGTGACAACTTACCATGGAGGAAGCTTGTCTATTAATACAAATAACCTAGGTATTATTATATTGCTCCGTAAAAAGTTTTGTCAACATACCACATTTACTAGTACTTTAAAGAAAATTATTCCTAAAGGAATTGCAGAGTTGAAAATATTTCGGAATTTTGAAGCTGACCCAGAAATCTTCCAAACGATTTTGCATTTGTGTTTCTCGTCCACCGCTCACTACAGAATACAGAATACGACCCACCAATGCAATAACGGTCAATTTAATATTTCAGTATTCTAAAAGTTACGTATGTGTTTTAATACCAACCTAAGAATAATGAATATAAGTATATAAGATACTGCATGTATTTTTATTCAGGTAATGCATGACTATATTCCATTCCTATACCATTACCTATACCATTCCTATAAACGAATAAAATTGGCAATATTTCTTTTTTAATTAATATCTAGAAGCTCGTCTGTAATTCTATAGAGCAATAACCAATCCAAATCCCAACTAAGGAGGAAATTCCTTTTAAATTTATTTACTTGATTACCACAAGTGACACAAACCGTTAGTGTATATTATTCTAATTGATTTTTTTTAATAATGTATAATATCGATAAAAATCGTAGTGAAACTAAATTACTGAACCATCAATTGCGTTTACATAACGTTAATGTTTAGTTTAGAGTATCAGAAACCTACTTCTGCAAGTCCTTGGCCTATATACGAGTAGGTGCAACATCGAAACTGGATGGCTTTCGCATAATGGACGTTTCATAATCGTATGAATACAAATGTCGTTAAAAATTTCATTTCAACGTTTCAAAATTACGCGTCAGCGTTTCAATATATATATATAGGTATGATAAACCTGAAATTTCAAATTTTTACATTATATATATGTCAGTTCTTGGCGACAAAAACCCACCTGATATTAAGAGGCGATGCTGACGATCCTACCTAAAACCGGACTTTTAAACCAGAACTTTTGTACTAGGCAAACAGCGTTTAAAATAGGTGTCCAAAGTGGAACAAGACAGGAAAAATATAAAGGTATAATTTCCGTTTATAGGTATTAAAAATGTGGCAACCAAACATTTATTTATTATACTATAAACTGGGTAACTTAGAATTTTAATAGTAATAGTATCATTAGTTGGAATACCTTAATCGAATGGTTAGTAAAAATTAACAATTGAAAGTAGTTTCCGACAGTTTTCCGGTATTTGGAAGCGACGTGTCGCAGTCGACTTTCGTCAATATGATTAATATCTCATTTCAACTGCTGGGTAAGTATAGAGTTAAAAATAAATATCGTCATGTTATTCCAAAGTACAACAAATAGATTATACCTCTAAAATTAAATATATATAAATACAAACAAATGCGTTCCTAATTAATGGTTCAAGTTCAAAAAACTTTATAGCTACTTAGATCAGGTGATGTGTTCATTTCGGTTAGATTTAATTTACTTTTTTCTATTTGACGTATTTTGTATTAAATTGCGACATAATCAAAATTAAATGCCTACGTCGATACTCAGTGTACGAATATAATAATTTTTTTATAGTTTAACGAAAGACTTGTACACTTTACTTTTTATAGAAGGTAAAATTAAATATTTCGTATCTCTAGTAGTTTGCTAGTAAAATAGTAAAATTTATTCTCTGGTGTGCCTGCCTATAGATTTTAATGACCACATTATAATATATCGATACATAAATTAGTTTATTATATTATTGACAGCGTTAGTAATCTTTGAAAGTGCGTGTGACCCTTACCTACTTAAGTTTAAATGTATTAACTACTAAAAACTAGGCGAAGGAGACACGCAAGAAAACCGATAGGCAGCTTACACAAAGAAAACAGAATCAGCTGATCGCGAAACATGACAATTATAGCGATGGCACTCACCAAGACTTTTGTTGATTATCGTCACTGTTAAAGTTAGTTATAACAGGATATCTGCAATGCAAAACACAACCTCTAATTTCGCAATTCGTAATAAATACTATATTAAAAATAAAAAGCGTTAAAACTTAAAGGCAATCCATTAATTATATTAGCCATTACTAAAACAAATCATGCTGTGTAACTAAAATCGAACAAAGGATCGGTTTGTTTTGCAACAACTCACCTTTGCGCGGTGCATTCGAGGACCTTTTTCTTTTCCCAACCCTCTTGAGTCTTAACCCACTCTTCCCCGGGCGATCGCCAATCTTTCGAAATAAATGGCATAATTTTTTACACAAATACACAACAAACTTCGATACGCACGGAAAGATAATGCAGACGTCCGACTATTATCAACGCAAATCAGAAATACGTAAAAACCACAGACATACACATAACATTGCAGTACTAAAGGTTTTAGTACTCTATGCTATACTCTCGGTTGAAATTATAGAACCATAAACTACTGCAATGACACATAGTTTCACAACACTCTTTATATTTTGTATCACATCATGTACTTTTCAAAATTAATTAAATTGGGTATACATATTATTGGAATAGACGTTACAAATTAAACTTTACATAAATATTAATAAATATCTAGGTAATACCAAAGACATGTCATAGAGTGATCTGATGAAAGGATTAAAATTATTATAAAACGAGGGTAGGGCGGGAATTAAAGTTTACCTTGCATAAAAAAATATTTATAAATGCGTGATCAATATGGTGAAGTACACATTACTAGTTTACTTCAGTTGAAATATCATTAAACTGAGTTTTACAGAAGCTAATGTAATAATAAAAAGCTCGTCATGGATTGGAAAAGTGCTAAAATACTTTTGGCATCAACTGCAACCATTGTAGTTGCTTCCCAGGTCGTAAAAAAGTTATGCAAGTATTTTTTTAACTTTGGGAGACGTTCGGCCGAGGTTGCAAGCGACGAAATATGCAGCGATATAGTAAATATAAGAAATCGAGAGATAAACGATGTCATATTATTCTCGGATGATGTAGTCCACCATACTATAAAAGTTCCACATAACAAAGATATAACTATTTGCGAAAGTAGGGAATTAAATTGTTTTAAATTAATAAAGTACTTAAAATCCGCTCGTGAAACGTTAGATGTTTGCATGTATTTAATAACAAGCTCTGAGATTACTGAACAAATAATAAGACTGGGACAAAAACATGTTTTAGTACGAATAGTCGTGGACAGTGATATGGCTTTCACACCTCCTTCTCAAATTAAGAAGTTAAAGGAATATAGTAAGTAGAATTATTTTATTAGTTCCAAATATATTTTCTATAGCCAACATTCAATTTCACGATTCATGATTAAAAAAATGTGTAGATTATTATATCAAAAAGTAAATATCTTTACAGCTTTGAGCAGCCATTTTAATCTAGTTGACTTAATAGCCCATAGGTTTCACTTTAGTCCTGAAATTATTATTTTGTTGTTTATAGTCTCAATTATATTTATAAAATTATTCCGCAATATTATGCAACTTAAAATATACACTTTTGTGTCAGACATCTCGCTTTCAAACATTAGCACTATAATATGCAACTATTTTGGAATTTCAGGTTTTATCCAGGTCCAGACAAGCAAAAAATCAATTCTTATGCACCATAAATTTTGTGTCATAGATGGTCCAAAAGCCATCAAGCGAAAGAACATATTAAAAGCGTATGCAGAGAAGTTAAACGTGCATGTTCAATTTTCAAACCATCATGTTAGAGAAAATCACAAACCTAAGTTACCTAAAGGTTTTGTTATGTCTGGTTCATTAAATTGGTCCACTCAAGCCATGGTTTCGAATCACGAGAGCGTCATTGTTACATCACATCCAAACATCGTTGGAAAGTTTGAAAAAGAGTTCGAAAGTTTATGGGTAGAGAATGAGCCGGTAATGATAATAAATTTTAACGGTAATTATAATGGGCAATCGAGCAGTTAATAAAAAAATCTAAAACGTGGTTAGAAAGAATATTTGTAAAATAATATAATCAGAGTTTTTATGAAATAAGTATGATTTATAATTTAAAGTAATTATAGAAAACTTTTAAAAATTGTACTTAAATTTACAGTTATTTTGATGAATTTTAAATTATTTCTGAGTAATTAATTTAAATTAAGAATTAAAATAAATGAAACAATGATTTGAATTTATATTTTGTTATGTAAGGACAATGGCTATAATTAATTAATTTAAAGATATATCGTAATGTTGCTTCTTTGTTTTCAGGTCTTTAAAGCAATGACATGACAAACGTTTTTTTTAACTACAAGTAGACATGCTTTTAACGATTTACTATTTCAATTTAAAACTGGTAAGTTTTATATTACATTTTTAGTAGTAGTAATATTTTTATTTTAGTCTCCTTATGTCATACATACCGGCTTTGTCATACAGATATGGATAAATTATTGTACTTTGATAACTCATCGAGATAATTTTTTCTTCCCTGAATAGGATGCCTGTGATCCGAGATCGACATGTCTGTGGTTTTGACATGAAATTCTTACCCATTCAATCATTCATTCTTTCCTCCATTACAGGATGACAGTACGATATCCATAGACAAATACATGTGCACTTCAATTCAATTTCGATCGATCATATGTTTTCTTTGTGTAGTTCTTTCAGCCGCTTTAATTCGAATTGTTATAAATGATAATATGTTCTTGTGATTTTATACGACTCTAAAAGTGTTACGTAACGGATTTCTAGCTATTGTGAACCAGAAATAATTTAAAATAGGGAAAACGCTTAGGTTCTAATAAGTGCATTTTGAGTGCACGTGCTTGCATTTTTCAGTTTGTTTTCTGAAGTATCAGTCGGGAATGTATAGTTATAAATGATAATAGTTATAGTAGAAGGTCATATCTTTCACATCGGATCCCAATTATAAGTAGTTTTCCAATTTCTTGGCAAAAAATTAACTAATAAACTAAGTGTTAGGCTGAGTTAGACTTGGCTGTTTGGTTATATTTTATTTGTATTTTGGCGATGGAATTGCATTCCTATTATAGAGTGTCAAAGGATGAAGTGTTAGTGGTGGGTATAATTTTTTATTTACGTCCATAAGGTTATATTTTCATGTGCAAATAATTACAAACACATGACATTTGAAGGACTTTCAAAATTCTTATAAAATTGTTTCAACTTTTGTACAGTAAGGTCTATCATTTTGATGTAAAACAGAGGGCGTAATAACATATATCACTAAAAATTTTCATTTCATAAATGAACCAGAAATATCTAAGTGTATTGCTATTTTGTAACTAGTGCCTTAACCTCTAAAACTTTTTAGTGTGAGTTTAATATTTAAGTAAAGAATATACTCACAACAATTTAGGTTTACATGTATACTAAAGGGGTACAGAGAACAAACTTTTCAAACATTACTTTCATTAAAGGTTTTAATGTAAGATTGTGTTGTTATATTATTTATTTTGTGTTGATTTATATTTTTTAATATATTTTTAACAATTACCTAACCCTAAGAAGAGTATTCATCAACCATAAGTCATAATTCACACATATTTTTTCATTATGCAACAACATGAGACTATTATTATGATGAGATTGAGATGAGACATGAGATTATTATTATAACTCTCATTAGTAAAAGTAATCATTTTGCTACTTCAAGATCAATATTATCTAATAATAATAATAAATACATTTACTATAATTACATGCTCCTATTAATAAATCCAATATTATCTCTAAAAGTCATTGTGCTTTATTTTTCTATGAGTAAATATTTATTCATACATATGTATAGACTACACTGTATTAGTGGATCTTGGCATTGTTCATTTTTTGGCTATTGTTGTGTTGGTGCTTACGTAATCATACTGTTTTTAACAAACATTTATATAAGATGCATTGTAGTTAGTCGATAAATATTTTGTACATTACGACTGGAGGTGTATTGTAACATCTGCAATTTTTGTCCTGACACAAAATTGTGCAGATTATCCAGCACACTGATTACATATGTGACAACTGCTGATCAATCAATATAAATATTTTGGAGATGCACTGGCTTTACCACAAAACATTGCATAAAATATAATACACATATATCATCAGTTATACATAAAACATAACCAACAACATATTTCTTATGTGTTTGATTGATAATATATCTAACACACATTCTAGAAAACATTGTTATGGGCAAGTAAAAACTTATTGCAGCTAGTAAGTCAAATACTACCTAACATGTGTAATGAACCATTCTATTGTAATTTTTAAGTTCTGAGTGACATGGTGATTCGTTTTGAGGATGTTAAAGTGATAAGAGCTGTTCACTATGAAAATGTGAGTGTATTGTGTTTGTTGAACCCATTTCTAGATAAATAAATTTAATTTCAATTCAGATACAGTAGTTAAATATTGTTATGCTGCCCAAAAGCCTTATACAAAATACATTTTCCACCTGACCTTGCTTATCTTTGTTTCAGATTTATGCACCAATGATGCAACACCATATGTGCAAGTGTGAAATGTGCGTCACAAATATTTTAGTGCATCAATGGAAAATTAAGTGCTATAGGAGTCAATTAAAAACGTGAAAAGAAATAAAAAATGTGATTCGAATGTATTCATAATTTGGTAATTTTAAAAATGTTTGTTTTAAAACGTGTAATTTGGATGCAGTGTTCTTCAATAGATGGTGCTGGTTGGATCATTACTGAACAAGCGGGAATGTAATTTCGCCACTCACAGCTAGGTGGCGTTGGTAAGTTATTTTCATTTCCATTTTGAGACTGCCATCTACCGTGCAGTAGCCGATTATTTGTTGTGGATACTTGAAACTGCCGAAAGATGTCTCTTTAAGTTGCGTTTGACGACCGATCAAGTCTTGTCGACAATTTACATACTTATTTAACAGATACACCAATAACTTATCAGTAAGCATTAGTCATAAAAAAATGTATCAAGTCATTCATTCAGTTCATTCATTGGGTTTTTTCTGGTGTATACAACAGTCAATGTTAATTGCAGCTAAGAAACACAATTTTTAAAATTAATATGTTTAAAAAAATATATGTATATTAAACTAAAAATTACTAAAAAAAAAGAGGATTAATAATAATAATAATAAAATATACAATGCAATTTTAAACTTTTATATATTTAAACAAGTTCTAAAGTAAGTTACATTAGGTATATTTGCAACATATATCAATTTTATATTTTCTATGTGGAAAATGTTCACATAGCTGTTACAATCAATCTTGTTGTCGTTTTGCATTAATCTATTAAACGTTGCATATTTACCAAATTTGGTTTTATGACGTGATAGAATAAAAATATCTTTCAAGGGGTTCCCTAGGTATGAAGCGGGGAACTCTTAAGTTAATAAGTTTAATAATTCAGGTGATAATAATCCATGGATAAGCTTATAGAGTGTTTTTAAATCACTGATAAAGAACGTCAATCTTTTATCAAGAAAGTCCAGTTTGTAATGGCTCAATCAAGTACCATAATCAGAACAATAAGGACATGTGCAATCTTTATATGCTAAGAACCTAGTAAAGTGACTCTGATTTTGTTCTATTCTATCCTTATGAGTTTGAATGACGGGTTCCATACAGCCTACTTAAGAGCCTTATATAAGGTGAAAACATATGAAAGATTGAAATGCACACTTTACATACTCGCTTACGAATCCCAACATCTTCCAAGCATTGCATGGAATAATTAAACATTATTTATTTATGAAAGTATATTATATAATTTTTTTAAAAAGAATGTCGTGTACAACACTGATTATTAGGAATTCATTACTTATGTTAAGAATTCTTAGTTCAGAAACAATAATGTAGGTACTTACCCTATTTTACAGAATCACTTCGTATTGAGAAGTTTGACAGTAAATTAAATAGGTAATTATGCTTACCTTAAGTAGGTAAATAAACTACAGTAAATTTACTATGTATGAGAGTGATGGATTTTATATTAATAATTGTTTGTAAGATATCTAGCAACTTTACCAAATTAACCATAGGTCTTAATTTTGTTTTATACTTGTTAATTTTATTAATATGATTTTACTGACCTTTTAAGATTTTCAACTTTAACGTTTTATTTTAAACTTCTATGTTGATAGAAAAAATAGGTAAATAGTGTGTGGTTTATTTCAAATTTCGAAACGACATTTTTTTCCGATATCTTGGAACGTTTCTCAGGGATCATTAAAATGAAACTACACACTACCGTCTACGAAGCATACTAACTACGCAATTAAGCTTTTTAAATTTTTCTTTAGTTTATACCTATTGAACTTTTGGGAATCTTTAAAAATTTTATATAACTGTGGCGGGTGCTTTACTTTTGATTCGAGTTATTTATAATGTTTAGTCATACAAGTTTTGAGTGGGTATGTTTATATTTCTTATAAATCATTGGTATTCATGGCTCGAAATGTCGTATACAGAAATATGAAGATTGATTAAATAAATGGCGACATTAAAATGACAAAGCAAACTATCACAAGAAAAATACATTTAGCCGGGGCGGCATTGGTAATATAGATGTAATATAAAATTATAAATGATAATATTAACATAAATTACTCAACCAATGTCGCTAAACATTTAAGCCTAGTACTATCTGGTGATCGTCGTGAAAAGTGATAAAAAACGTATTCAAAATGAATTCAAAACGAACGCAGGCATAATTTTGCGAGTTACACTCAAGTCTGCTCCTACGAGCATCGTAATTGACTTCTGTAGAGCAGTGTAACTCCAACTGCGCCGAAAGACTGCAGAGGTAGCTTTTGTGAGTATAAATCCCACATGGCC
Organism: Megathymus violae; assembly: GCA_003671415.1. Classification (NCBI taxonomy): domain Eukaryota; kingdom Metazoa; phylum Arthropoda; class Insecta; order Lepidoptera; family Hesperiidae; genus Megathymus; species Megathymus violae. The sequence continues at coordinate 1,637,969 of PDGT01000056.1, forward strand.
CGGTCTAAGGTTTTAAATCTTAGGTATCTTTGGAAGTTTTCTTCAAAGAGCAATAATAGTGAATGTGAGTGTGTGCGAATGGGGAATATCGCGCTCGTAATGCATTCGCCCAAAAGTTCCTAAGTAAATTTATTACTAATTTGAATGTAATCTGCTGTAAAGAAAAAGAGGACCTTTTTGGTATCTCTTTATCTCTGTCTCTCCTTGGTCTCTATTGTTCCTACTAGCAATTTTAAGAATATAAAATATATATATTGATATTTGGGATAACAACGTTCCATTTAAATTATTTCACTTTTACTTAGTAGTAAAACGGTTCCATCATTTAACCACATAATTAAAAATAGTGGTCCAAGATATCCAGTATAGAAATATTAAGGAAATACGATGCTATACAATCTTATTTATTGCACGCTGTACATATTTTTCTTGATGATAATCAATCAAGGCAGAAATAATGAAAGTTTAAATGGCTTTAATCGAATTTTTACTCGAAGCCAACTGATTATCCATGCTCGTGCTGAATAACAGCAATTGTGTCCGATTTCTCTCATATTGGAGGTCGCTGGGCTCTTTGCCATTTTAATTCTGACGGTACTCGTGTACTGTGGTAAGGTGCTCTTCTTGCCTTGTCAGCTACCATTAATCAGAAATATTTTTCGATATCTGAGTTCACAAGCGCGTTACGCCACTCTTCTCATAGTGGCGCGGCAGTTATGTCGTTAGTGTCGCGCACGTCCAAGGACGGCGGTGGTCATTCGTCATCTGGTGACCTATCTGATTGTTTGTCGGTTATTGGCACAAAAGAAGGGGTACGATGCGCAGAGTCCGCATTTTTAACATTACAATTAATGCCACCATATTAATACCAAAGGACCCCAAAGGAGTGCCAGAACGTTACTGCATTGCGGCAAACGGAATATCGGCACGACGTTATCAATTACTAACATTTCGTATATAACGTTCGCTGTTTTTCCTGTATGCAAAACGGGGTATCCGAATTCCAACACAAGAAATAACGAGGGCCCCGTCTTAAACAATATCGTGTATAGCGTTCGGGGCATGGCCGACGCCAGCTGTGTCAGCTTAACCCTAAGGCCGTGTGACTCACGTACCGTTTAACATATTAAAATGTTTTTTTCTATTTACAAACAAAGCCAGCGTGAGGGTTAACTACACCGGACGTTGTGTCCAGAAATGGAATTTGTATTGCGAGAGGAAACGGCACGTAAACGTTGACTATCAAATGCAATCCGTGTTAGTTTACGATGCGAAGCCTCATTCATGGCGATCCTTAAGCCCTGTTCGACCACGACGTTCTGATGAACGTTTTGGCATCGATTTTCGACCGGAGTAGTCACATATGTAACAAGAAATGTTTGTTTCCTTATACTTATTTATTCAATTATTTAAGTTTTCTTAATTGTGTATGATAATGTCACCTGGGAATTCTTAACCTATTGCTAATCGTAATACTGTGAATGCTTTTATTGTTTTTGTGTGTGTTGTGTAGTATTTTTTATCAGCTTCATAAGTAATGGATCCTGTACACGGTTACTTTGGCGATTACGTGCCTCTTGTTTTAGATCGCTTGGAAATTATCGTAGTATATCTGTAAATGTTCTTATGTGTGTTTAGAAATCCATTGGTGGATTATCTTCTTTAATGAACTTAAAAATGTAATAGAAGTTTGATTCTGTCGTAAAAGGTAATTAATTGATATGAAAATGAATGAAATGTGAGAGATTAAAAAATATGATAAAGGAAAAATATATTTTGTACGCTTTATATCAATTCAAAAGACAAAATTTCCCTGGTCATACGCTTTGAGTTACACTCGACCGCTCATAGATGGCGTTAGGGGTTACGATTTGGAAGTAATAAATCTTGCATCATATTAAATTATGATATTAAAAATTTAAAGGAAATCTTTCATAAGCCTTTCGACGAATTATAACATCAATCGGCTAGATTACGTGTCGGATGAGCTATTAATAATTCTTCATCAAACCCTGACATGATTTCTGCATTGTGATAGTAAAGTACTAGTTACTTATTTTTTTCAGTAAATATACTACGATAGTATATTTGTTGTAATTAGGTATCAAGAAAATATAATAATAATAATTTAATTATCGTATCACCTTTCAAACCCCATATTAATAATCTTTTTATTGATTTATTGTAAAGAAGATGGTCGAAGGTTTCCTAAAATCGGACGTAGGATGTCCGATAAATTGGAAAATGGTGATCGGGTTTCAGGCGGAGCTCAGTGTTTGTTTGCTTCTCCAATGTTGTGGTCAGGATGATGAGGCAATTTGTATTAAATTTATTTTGCCGCTTAACTACTTTAATCCGGATGCACTGACAATTTGTATGTTAAGGATTTGATTTGCATTTAGATTCTTTGTTGCGGCTTATTGTCGTGGAAGCGACCTTAAATGGTATGGACGGTTTGATAGAATTGTGATCAAAGTGAAGTTTGCCTCAGTATGAAATGAAATATTGTAAAATGCTAAATTCGGCGTTACAATAGCCTGAAGTGCTGAGATTACTAGTCACTTAAATTGAGATTTTAAGGTTTCATTATTCATTGATAACGTTATAGGACGATTCTCGTGTCTCTCTGTCACATCTTTCCCGCCAAAGCTACTGCCCGGAAAAAACAGGTGACATGAATAAGGATTTTTTAAGGTACCTACAGTTAATACTTGTTTAGATACAAAAAACATCGTGAAGAAAATCTACTCATCTGAGAATTCACCATAATGTTCTCAGCGATGTGTAAGCAAACGATAAAGCCAGCGTTGGCTCCCATACCACCCCACATAGAGGAATAGAGGGAGTAGACATAAGCCCAGCTATAGTGCAGTTATGGGTTTTGTTCATGATGGCATGAAACACTGTCCACGCAAGTCTAATTCATACTTATTCGGTAAGCAAGCGAAGTTTTTACCCTGCCATCATTATACGACTTGTGAATATTGTAGTCCATCCACATCGACTGGATTAGTGGCACCTCCAGTCCAAACTTTGAGATTGTTTGGGTTGTGGAGATATTCCCGGCGAGCTATGACATGAGGTTTTTCAAAAAAGGCATAAAAAGATTACTCCACCTAGGCAGCGAAGCATTGGCGGCTTTTATGGCCTTGCACATGTTCAAAAGAGATGATAACTATTTAATATCAGGTGATCATTTCGCTTTTTCTTTAGTCCTTAAAACTATAAATGAAACGTAAGTTTTACCGTGAAACCGTTATTAGGATCTCAGTGTACTAGGTTTTTATGGCTACATATTAAATTCATGTTCAATCAATCTTATTCTTAAAGCAATCATTTACTTTGCAATAACTGATTCTTCATAACATTTGACTTTCAAACTGAACCCTCAATTTATTTTGAATACAAACCTTAAATAAAAATGCTTTCGTGTTAAGTGCTCCCACTTACATACATTATTACAAAGGGCTTAATTCCTAACCCATAAAAGTGTCCCTGGTATCTATTACGATGATACTTCTTATATTTTATTACTTTGCAATAATAATAGAGTAACCTCCTCAATTTCACATTATATTCAGTTATTCTCGTAATTTACGACCAATTTGTAGAAGTGCCCAGTTTATGGTTTACGAAGTCGAAGAATATGGGTGATGCTATTATGTACCTTGAAGGTATATGGCCGTTACCGCCCGGCAACAGGATAAGACGCACCCAACTCTATTGTCAATGGATGGATGATTGTACTTTTCGATTTCTATGACAGTAACTTCACCTGCATTCTGCTCAACCGAGAAATAGAGCGATCCCCAACATTACTTGCCATCTCATAACTCAATGTCTTGCCTTTGTGTCGTTAGGACTTTTTGTCTGTTCGCACGTTGCTATGGGCGAACGCGTTTCGTGTTATGCGATTTAACCCTTATTTATTGTGGCGTAGCGTTTATTTATCTGTGGAATTATTTTGGCGGCAAAAACTATTCTACTCGAGGGCCCAGCGTCTTCCCGCCAGGTGCGACCGTTCCAATTTCGAATTCTAGCTTTGTTCGTGATTCGAGGTTCGGTTTCTTTATACAATGGATGCAAGATTTGCGCAAAAACTTCTTACAATCGAGGGTCTTACAAAAAGTGGTGCATTACGAATGTATTATAGACACAAGTCAACGCGCGGGCACCACCTTTTGCTAAAATTATATTCAGCCGTTTTCGATTTTATACGGTTGTGATACAACCTAAAATGGCGGGGCTTTTTGACAGACATCGTTATACTTAATCTGTGTTGTAGAACAAATGTTTTATTGTTTGTAGTACGTCTCTCGTCGCGTGCCATTCGTTTCATACCTAAAAGGTATTTATTATTTTTATAAAGTATTTAATATTTTAAAATTGGATCACGTTTACTTTTCATTTACGCAATTATATTCACACTTCGGCCCCGTAAGGTATTTTAAAATCTTGCTATGTTTATTTATACATCATTAAACAATCTCAATTGGGTTTAAATTACATGTCAATTATGGAATGCCTACAGCTGTCTAACGAGTTAAATGTTTAAGACTCTAAGAGACTGTTTAAGACGTCCAGTCATGTTATGAAATTACGTCAACTGGACGTGCTTAATTAATGATTAGATTTAATTTAGTCTGGCTATTATGCAATTATAACGGTGTACCGAATATTCAATTAATAATAAATTTGTTTTAGAACGAGCTGTGAGTATCTGTCTTGTAAAGTACACTGTAAAGTTTTTATAATCGTTTTTATTTTTCGACTTAGGTTTCCACTCATAAATTTTGCTGCAAATAAAATCAGATAACACACACGCATAGGATTAGTGTTTAGCGTCAATTTACTTGGACAACGTTATAGCAAATGAATTTTAAACGATAAATTGTAATGTCATAAATAAATAGGTATAAATGAAGTGATTTTTTTTTTATAAAAAATTGGTTGTCACCAAGATTTTTTGAAAGTGTATTAAAGCTAGTGCTGCACTAACTAATGTATAATATCGAATAAACTCTGAAATACAGCGGCAAGTAACTCCTAAGGAAAATGTTTCTACTCACAGTAATATAGTTTCATAATATAGTTCTTACTCGTATCAGTGTAAAGTAAATTGTAGTACAATAAAGTCGAATATAGAAGTTGAGTCTGTCATGTAAGTATGTCACTTCCATGTCTTTTATATTACAAAGTTGAATAAAATAAATTGAATTCTTTGCATGTAGCCATAAAAATGCAAGACATTGTACAGGTTGAATGCTTCGCGTTTGTTTCTGAATGATTTTATTCTGATGTTACATTCTCGTAATACTGTTGTCCGTTGAGTGCATTGTTGTTGCGTAAACATAGTACAACACAAGACTGCATTTGTTTCTCAAAGATTTTGTTGTTTCATTCTCGTAATACTGTTGTCCGTTGAGTGCATTGTTGTTGCATAAACATAGTACAACACAAGTCTGCGTTTGTTTCTCAAAGATTTTGTTGTTTCATTCTCGTAATACTGTTGTCCGTTGAGTGCATTTTTGTTGCGTAAACATAGTACAACACAAGTCTGCGTTTGTTTCTCAAAGATTTTGTTGTTTCATTCTCGTAATACCGTTGTCCGTTGAGTGCATTGTTGTTGGTAAATATAACACAGTACAAGTCTGAACCTAGTTATTTTATGGCGTTTTTATGTATGATACGGTAACGTTTCATTATTTTTTCACAGGATAGGCCGAAATAAAAGTAATGCGATAATTTCACTTAAAATTGAACGCTATGTGTTATTTTTAAACTAGATTTTTTTTTGCAAAAATTGCGCATATACTATATTTTATAAATATACCATTTCAACCGGCTTCCCTGATCGTGGTGTATCCTAATAAACCACGGATGAAGCATTGATGCTGTCTGTAGGGTGTGCCCTCTATATAATCTATGCTAATAATAAATCTGTAACTTGCACATTAAATATTTTTTGGAAATTATTTATATATGTGCTTTTTTATCGATATAGAGGTAATTCATTACCTTCTTGGTATAAAAATTTGATATTCGAAGGAAAAGAAAATTTTATTGTTCCATACAATTTAAAATTCTGCCATCACGAATACAAACCATTTTACCGGGTACTCATAGAAACTCATACAAAAATCATTCTTTGTATTTCATTATATATATTATTTATGTTGTGATTCTTGAATACAAATGTATCTTCACTAACGAAAATGCTTTATATGACAAAATGTTAAAAGAAAAAGATTATAATATTTACTCACGGTTATATTCAGTATTAGCAAATGTTAAATGTCCGGAGCCCAGCGGTGGGACGATTTGGGTTGCATTAATGAATCGGAACATAGCATGGGAAAAATTCGAAGTCGGTGCAGAATTCGAGAGAGAGATTTTTTTGTCGTTTTTTATCAGGCGTTTTTTAATCTTTTCGTATTTACTCGATATACCTAACCTTTCTTGGTGCATCATAGTATCGTTTGTACGGTATGTGAATACCATACAAACATCCATTCAGTATTTTTTTTAATTTAAACGGACTTGATATATGTATATTAATGGGTGTGTGGAATTAGCAAACAAACACGGGTAGAATGCAATTAAGTGGCCCGTAATGTACGTGGTATCCATGATAATTTCCAATTTAGGATAAATTCAGCTGTCTTTATTGTACCTAATAAAAAATATTTCAAAATTTAATCCTACAAGATTTAGCCTCAAGTGGAACGCAGGTAACGCGTCGAAAAAAAAAATAGAAACCAGGAATCAACTTCGCATCATCTTACATTTATTCAGAGACGGTTAAATTATGTCCATAACATCTGCTAGTATATATACTGTGGTTGCATTTCTTGCGGTCGCCGGTACACCGGACGGTGTTAGGCGTAACAGTGGATTGCATGATCATCCATTTAATTATCGCAACGTTGGCCAGTCAACTGTAACTAAACTCCGTTTTCAGACACGGTTTATGTGTTAAGCATTGGTTCTCATACGGTGTTTATTGAAACCGACTAAGATGTAACGAGGCAATGAAAGATTTTTTAGTTATCAATGCCTGCTCGGTTTACTAAGAAGTGGACTAAGTATTCGATGGTATGTGGTCGTCACGACTTCATGACTCCATGGACTCGGTAATGCAATGGTCAGTCGTCGTGGAAAAATTCTTTTAACACATAAAACTGCATAACGCTCCGGGAATAAAAGGGTGAAGGGATGGAAGTTAGTAAGTAATATATTATACCTAACGGCAGGAAGGATCGTAATAACAATAATAATTCTATCAAATTATACTTTTAATTCTGAATAACTTGCTGGGTACATCCTTAAGAGGTCTCTTCTTATTCCGTAATGGCATAATTAAAAACTGATTGCCTGTGCATAACCGGCATACATTTTTAACTAAATTTAGTTACTTATAATGATTAGTTGAGGGTATTTTTAAATATAGTTTTTAGTTTTTTTTTTTAATATTACTATCTGAAATTGTTGAATATTTTAAGTAATTTGACAAATATATTCGTCATGATTAATAATAAATAAATAAAAAATATATATAAAATACACATAGACGAAAATTGTATGTTCCATTTCGTGTCCGGATACAAAGTGTCAAGGCAACTGCTGAAGCTATTTAGGTAGCAATGTAACATTTGGTTGATGTAATTAAGGAACTACAAAATGTATAAAAATCATATGAGTGACATAACAATGACCAATGTCACTCTATTCTTTTCTGTTCTATTCGTTTTCGAATTTCGCCAACGAAATGTACATTGTTAAGGCCCCCTGATACTGTGCTCAACGAATCATTTAACGTTTAAAGGCGATTAAAGTGGGTTTTTTTCTCGGCAACGTTACGTCGTCGGCTCCACTGATGACCGTTAAGCTTGTTAAAACAATATCGCGAGCCACGAACGAGTTGGAGGCATTGCCAGACAATTATTTAAGATTAGGCATCTTGTGGACGAGCGTTGTAACCGCCCATTTATCTAGGTTCAATAATGTATTAAACTAATCCACGTTCTGTGTATTGTGTCTGTGTACTCTAGAGGCCGACCCCGACTTCATTCGGCTTCCAGAATTTGATTGTAGCTTAGGTCTTTCCGGAATATTGTGCGTTACAAAGGTATTTTTTTTTTTTCAAAAGGTGCCGTGGTACCGGAGATTACTTTCCGCACACACAATCTCACAAAATTCGCACTCTCTGTATAACATTAGTATAGATATGTTTCGACCATAACTGATTGTTGCATTTGTTTTTGTTGTTGATCCCATTATATTAAGTATATTTTGTAGCGTAGTTTTCGGTTGCGTAAGTTGCGAACTTGATTTTGATTGACCTAATTAGAAGTCTGAAGATTGAATTAATATAACGAAATGTAATAAGTTCATAAAGTCGGTTATAGAAATAAAGTTAACGAATAGAAAAGTTATTTGGAACTGATCGATGAATCTCTGGTAGGTGTTTGCAAATATTTGTTCTCTCGTGTTGATTGTTTGAAATCTTATTTATCCATGACAGCAAAAATACTTAGATTCCTAATACGTGTGTGTGTGTGTGTGTGTGTGTGTGTAAGCGTAGATATTTATAATATTGACAATTCATTTACTGAAAAAAGCGCCGTATGTGCGCACCCTTAGCGCTTTGAAATCTCCATAGCGGGTTCGTGCACGCTCGCCCACCGGCAGCGGCGGCGAAGTTTATAGAGGCTATTAAAAATTCGCTATTAACAAAGGTAATGTATACGAGTGAAAAAGACATAACTGCAGTGCAATTGTTCCGAGTACTGAACTCACCGGCGCGGGCGCAAACATTCCATCTAAGTACTGTTTAAGCAATTCTGTTTCGATTGGTAAATGAGAATGGTCGATGAGCCGTTGCATTGGAGTTTGTTTCCTTTGTTTTATTTAGCGTTTTAATTGCTGCGCTTGGATCTTTAAGGTCTCTTAAATATTACGTGGTTTTGTAAAAGAATCGTTTGAAGCTTTGTTGAAAGCAAAAAGCTCAGGGTTTTATGATTGGATATTATTTATGATTTTTATATCACAACAACGATTAGAAAACCAAAAATAATGAAACATTATATGATAACTGGTTGGTCTATTTCTGAACGTGTAGCTTCCGGACGAGGTGACCAATTGATTCTGTTAAATTTATTCACAGAACATATTTGTTGTGTTCAGACATTGTCTCACATCCAGGATAGGATCCAAAAGGTGGCGCTTCAAATCGTAATGATTTAAATTAAAAACATATTCAAGAGAGTCGTCGCCGATGCGCTAGTAAGCTTTAAAACGAATTGGACTCTGTAGATGATTAGGTACATATGTGTTGATTATGGTACGCCGCGAGCGAAATGACAGGGCCTCATAACACGGCTTCAGAATATCAATCAACAGGCGGCACTTTAGGAAAGCGTGTAGTGAACGGTCCACGGCAAGTTACACAACTAACGGAGTAAGTGAGTAAGTAACGACTGGGACAACCCTGTCGATGTAATCGTAGATTGCAGGTAGGTGTTTGCTTGGTAAACGGAGCAATTAACACTAAACGCACCGACGTATTTATATATACCTATTTCTACCGATGGTGGTCAAATGACCTTTTTTGAAATAAACATTTATAGTCTTTTCCAGTTGATTGTAATTAATATAGAATTTAGCATAAACAATAAACACAAAATAATTATCATATAATAATTAAAAAAACATTTATTTTACAAAGTGTCAAAAGCGGTCATTTGACCGCTCCGGTAGGTTTAGTGTTAACATAAATTTGTGTTAATATCCACAATGACCGTGATCAGCACTGATTACTGAATTTAATCGATGTTTTGGTAGAATTTTTGTTTAATTCAATTCAATTTATTTATTGCTGGATTTGAAAAATTTACAAAAAAGTGTTACATAATTTATTACATATTATTGTTAACTGAATCCCCTAGAAGTGGAACTTTCAAATTCAAAACGATTTAATCGGAAGTATTCTGTAAATACACTTATGCGGGTTATTTTTCTGCTTCTACTACCGTTTCGGAAAGGTGCTTTAACATTGAGGAGAGGAAACGGCGAAAGAAACTCTTCGGCACATCTTTTAAAGAACACATGGTAAATGCAAATGTTTAAACCTGCGCAGAACGGGTTTCGACGCTATTACTTCCAAGCGTCCTTGTCATTAATATATTTATCTATACCATGATATCCTATACCTGAACTACATGTATTACTATTTCTTTAACACTTGATACTGTAGATACAAGTTTAACAAATAACTGCATAACAGAAATGATTAGAGGGCAGCCACGACGGCTTACTTCGATGCCTTGTCACGTTAGACCTCGCTGTTTACTTGGTGCCTATGTCCGTTGGGAATAATGTATCATTCAAATGGTAAAGTAATTTAATTGCATAAGTGCCGCGGCTCCAGATATTACCGTCCTCTATTACACAAGCTCACAAAAATCGCGACCCATCTTTATTATATAAGTATAGATTTTTTTATTACACATAGAAATAATTATAGATTTATTAGCCATTAAAATGGCTTACACAAAATAAAGTGCAACATGGTAAATTGAAGCGTAACTAAGTGTTAAGTTAACTATAATAATTGTTTCGTTACAGAATCAACAGTGATGTTTGTTGTGTTAAATTAAATCACAATGTAGATATGATTCAATGAACGCTTTAAAAACGTTCTCGCCGCGCGTGTCCGTCGCGCTTTATCATTGTGATCGTCGGGTTAAAAAAATATCATTGTCATGTAAAAAGTGGCGCGTTTCAGCACATTAGGCCCGTGGTGGTGTTGCGTGCTACACCTCGCGCGGCTAGCCTAGATCACCCCCCCGCCGGCTTCCCGATTGTTAGCCGTGATACACGCGACTGTAGCTGCTGATTTTGAAAATGACGTCGTGTGCGCGTCACTTCCTTTTTTAAATTATGATCGTGATCTTGAAGAATTGTTAGTAATCCTGCCTGCTGACGGAGGGTCTCAGGATCTGGGTTGCCGGCAGGCGTTGTTTTTGTTGTGTGATTTGATTTTTTAATTGATTGATTGATTGATTTTTTAATTGTAAATACACGTGGGGGAGTGAGTGTGTGAGCGTTTATAAACAATTATTAATAATTTTATAAACGTTACATCATTAATGTTTATTACTCGGCGTTGACCACGCCTTCCACATAGTCATAAGTGAAATACAACGTGTGTTATACATTTAAGATCGGCTACGCTTTATCATAGCGATTGAACGCTGGAAAAATATCATTGTCATGTAAAAAGTGGCGCGTTTCAGCACATTAGGCCCGAAGCGGCGTTGCGTCACACCTCGCGCGTCTAGTCCAGTGGCCCGCGATATTTAACTGCTTTTGTTGTTATAAATTGTTAATTTTAAAAATGACATTCGTCAGGTATTATTCTGTTAAGTGAGAAACTGTTATCTTTACATGATATCAGGCGATTAGTGCATCTAACGGACCTCTTACATCATGGTTTTATATAGATGTCATGAGGAAGATGTCGACAGACAGACAGAACGGATGTTATACGAGATTGATTTATGTCAATAGCTGACAAACGAGCAGGCCGGCCACGTGATTAAGTTAATCGCCGTGCTCATACTATATTAGTACCATGTTTTATATTACTAATTTAAAATGAACATAATGGCTACCGATATGCATATGACTGCTATGTTACTGTCTGCCAACCCGCACTTGGCGATCGTGGTAGACTATGGTCTCAACACTCATTGTGAGAGGAGACCCAAGCCCAGCTGTGGGACAATATGGGTCGTAATGACGATGATGGATAATAAATACAGCTACAGTCATAGCTTAAACTTAGAAACCGTTTTATCGTGTGATCTAATAATAAATACAGCTACAGTCATAGCTTAAACTTAGAAACCGTTTTATCGTGTGATCTAATAATAAATACAGGAGCATTAAAAGTATGATGAGTACTAATATTATTTTAAGCTACATTTTATCTTTGACGGGTACTCACGATTTTTGTGGTTTGGTGGTCCGCTACGATTTTAATATTAAAATCATATATTATAAACTATTCGAAATATTTAAGATCGATTAATGTTTTGAGAATAATCTTTTTTTTTTTGGAAGACGCAACGTTAAAGTTTACTCCTTAGCTTCACGGATAATGCAGTTACATATTTATAACGTCGGATTAAATATTAATGGCGATCGTTAGCGCACACGCGAACGCGTCTAGACGGGAAGTTGGAGAGCTTTTTTATGGATCGAACGTCTCGGTCTCCGCGCCGGACCAGGCCTAAGGGCGGAAGCTGGCTCCAGTGATCCCGCGACAAATTTAGTGGGAGCTATTGAGCGACCTTTTTTGTTATTAATGTCTCCCTCGGTTATGTTCCTTGTCAACGTAGGGTACGTTATCCAAAATATGAAGATATCAAAGAGAAATAAAGATTAACAGCCAATTATACACACATTTTTTGTTGTCGATGGGGGAAACCTTCAAATGATACCCGGTGCCGTGGCAGCGACGCCGACGTGGGATTTTTACTGCACTGAACCCCGCTCCCCCTGTGGCTTTCCTCAGCCCTACGTACAGAACTCCGGGATCTCCATAGAAACGCAACCGGAAGCCTCTGAGCTCCGTCCCTCTGTCGTCTGTTCGAGAACACTATGGGGAACTCAGGTGTGCAGGTTCCCTCACGATGTTTTCCTTCACCGAAGCGAGTGATAATTAATACGCACATTATTTGAAAAATTAGAGATGCGTGCAGGATTCGGAGATGCGGCATGCGGGAGAACCACGTTCAAACGTCAGCCATGGTCGATTGTTATCGTAAGATATCATCCGATGGCTTAAGTTAATATTGAAGCTTACGGCTCTGTATTGTTTGTTTCCGTTTCAGAGCAGTACGTTCAAAATCTCTTCTGTTACGAGACCTGCAATGAATAGACGGTGATGTTTTTCTGTAATACCATGCTTTTTTAAATATAATTACCTACTATTGGGTTTTATTTCGATCTAGTTTTCATTTAAGTCGCTCAAGCGTGTGTTGAACTGACACTTGCACGTATATATATTGCGCATATATATTTTTGAACCGAGTCCCACGCCATCAAATTATTAAACAAATTATATTATAATTTAATAAGAAAGGCTAACAAAACCTGTTATGAAATGCGTATGCTCTAATTAGCTCATTATTTCGACCGAAGCGATGGTGATATAATTTCTTATCAGTAAAAGATAATAACAATTTGAGTTATTTGCTGAGTGTTCGCAAATAAGCAAGAAGTGAGCACGATATATACAATTATACACATACGACTGGTTTCTTTATATTTTTTTTGCGCGCGCTTAATTAAAGAATGGTTCACTCACGTTTCCGAACGCTTTTATTTGAGAGCCCGCGGGCGATTTCACACACATTGTCTATTCAAATTTGGAACAAAATTAGAGCTGTCCTGCGTGAGGCTTGTTCCCTTGTTCCTCTGCCATTTGTATTTGAATTGTTTTGAGTATAAAGTACCGTAATTACCGATTAAAATATGACTGTATTTGGGACATGTATTAGTTTATATCGACTTACGTAATACGCCCAGTCTTTTATAGCACTCAGTGCCATTAGGCAGTCAATTTTCCAGTTTAACTAATTTCATTATTATAACTTTATTTGAACTTGTGCATATTGTTAAGATTCTTAATTACATGTTCTGTAATGCCATCCTCTTAGAATATCTGTGGAATGTTAAAATAGCACTTTCGGACAGTCCGTTAAAACCCGGATCGGCGCTTTCTTCTTGGCCGGCAACGCATGTCAGATGGGTGGTTACTCACCATGACGTGGCTTGTCAAATCAGGTATCGACGCAATAAGATGACAATACCGGTTCCCGCACGTGTTTGAGATTCTTTATGAATTACCAAAATAGCAATAATGAAAATATGCTACTTTCCATTGAATGTTAAATGGACAAAAAATATTCAGGATGTTTGTGCGTTGTAATAAAATCCGAATTGCCACCATATTAGCAAAGTGGCCGGTTATAAATCTGCATTGAGTAGTTTACGATCGGACGAATGGTTCTGTAAAAAATTAACGATTGTCGTATGCAACTTGGAAATTGGCGGGAGTCGGCGCCATTCGCATTTGATGACATCTGACAAAGAGATTATTTATCTGTGGAAGTTTTCCAATGTCAGACCTGTTACTTTTTTGTTAGTTAAAAGGATTTTTTAACGTGGCACAGTGGGAATTGTAACAGGTAATTTGGTATTACTTAAATACTGACTGGTATGAGCTAATTTTCATTTACTATAGAAACTATGAATGAAAATATCTTATGTTATTATTGTAACTGTTATTACACCTTGTCCTGTGTGTCGTTTTGTTTTGGTTCTGATTTTGTTCTATTTCGTTTTATTCAAATACTATGATTGTAGGATGAATATTTGTATCTCTAAGATCTTTATCGACATAAGAAACTTCTTAATATAATTAACTGACACACATTAATATTTGTAATCTTTCGCTGGATGCTGCAGCGTAAAGTAATGAAATGTCAAGTTCCAAGGGCCCATTTTGCCATACATGAATCAATTGAGGATCTAAATTAGGATTTCCTGTTTGGGTGCGCTGTTCCTGTGTAACATTGTTAACGTCACATCCGGAAATGTCTTACGCTCTGATACTTTATTATCGGAAGTGGTATGTGGAACGGAATTGGAAATTATGTTCTACCAGCGCCACTACTGACACACAACTGGTTGTTTAAAGTTGGAGTTGGTTTTTATGTTTTTTGCGGTAAGTGGTCACTTTTGAACATTTGCAACATTGTATGGATTATCATGTACGTGTAAATTCATCTCGGTTATATTCTTGTAATCGATCAGTATGGATTTCCCGAGCATGCCACATTTAAAGTTTGTGTATATTAACACTTGAAAATCAATATTTATTGAGCGAAATAGATAGATTATGTAATTAAGTTAAAACTTCTAAAAAAAAGTCTTACAAAATGAAATCGAAATCACAAACACCAGTTGTGTCCCGGCTTAGTTCCATCTGCATCTAGCATCATTCTGTGGTGAAGTTAGTGGGGCGTACGACCCGAGAGTCGATGTAGAAGTAGTGATCCGGTGTCACGTGTGTCTCGGTTTAAGATTGTATTCCAGAACTCTACAGAGCAACAATTGAAACGTTATGGTTTTCAAAGACTCACCTAATAATATACAGTGTCAATGTAGCAGTAAGTACTAATGGCGGTTTGAATGGTGTCCACTAACGCCTAATCTATGGAATTATGTACCTACTTGTCACAAATTACTCATCATTGGCCTTGTGTGAAGGTAAATATCGTGATGAACCTGCACGCCTGAGAGTTCTCTATAATGTTTTGAAAGCCTTGCTACATCGCATTTGACGCTAGTGGTAGACTTTATTCTCTACTCGATTTCCGATTTCGATGTGACCGAAACCGGCAGCGGGACAGTTACGGTTAAAAAGATTCTTTACATACCATAATTTTATAATATAAATTGAAATGGTGCTGCGTTTTTTTTTAAATAACTTCCGATATCCTACAGTTCGATGATCTACTCGTCTATTCTGATGTGCCCTCTCTGTCGTGGCGGGTTTTGTTATTTTTTTGCTCCTAGATCCTGCCATAGACAAGGCACACGTGCTGCCTTCAAGAAATTATGGGATCCCATTTGTTCAATATACTTTTAATGCGGGGATGCGTATGGGTTTTGCATGGTGACCCGGAGTAATGGTCGAGCGAGGACATCTATAATGTAGTTTGGCCTAAAAAATTTATGTTTTTTAAATTTGTCCATTTTAACCACACCGATACACACGCGCGCGAGCATATTAACGATCAAACACAAATGTATCAATATGACATAGGTAGGTACTCAAGCACATACGCATGTGAACTCAAATATTTATATTTGTGTAGTGGACACACCAAAACATCCATCCGAGACCCGAAAGCAATATTGTATCTGTTTTTTTTTTTTTTGGAAATGGTTTCTTGTATTAATTGTTTATTAAGTATACTGCTAGGTTCTAATTTATATTGTTTGTACATTTAAATAAAATTGCATTTATAAATTTATATAAAAATTGTATAGGGTTTATTCAATTGAAACTGCTCAACGATGAACAATGGGATCGTCGCGTACCTCTTCAATAATGCTGCTACCGTCCTCTGTGTCATTCAACGGAGTTAGTCAGTACAAGTCCATAGAACGGCTACATTTATTTACACTAATATTTGTAAAAGTGCATATTTTTTATGTTTTACAAACATGACAGTCAATTAGTATTGTATACTAACCAACACTTGTTATAGAGTGTCGAGTGCAACGTACCAACTAAACGAGAGTAATAACTTTTACAGTCACTTTTGATGGTTAGGTGGTGTAGATATGCAACTACATGTATTACATGTTACAATAATTTCCAACACTTGTATTGCAGTGTAACTTAAGAAATTAACCCTTACGCTTTTATAAGCCTTCTAAACTGCTGCAATAAAATGGAAAAGCAACGAGCTAAAACAAAACGTAGTCTTAAATGTAAAATGTACCCAGTGAGTGTACCGTCAAACGGCGTCGCTTGGTCGCACTGCGTGCGAGCGCGAGTGGATACCTCGCCGGCTGCGGCAGATGGCTCCTTCGAGTCGTCTTTTTGCTCGCGACCAACCACCCGCCTAATTGATATTCTTTAAACTGCACACGGTACCCGTTCGAAGTACCCACTTACTTGTTACGACGACGATATGGATGTTCTATGTGAAATCAGTAAGCGATACGGCAATATATAAGATCATCACTATGATCTTGTTTTTGACCGACTTCCAAAAAAGGGAGACCTTCGTTACAGATCATCTTGACGTTATAAACCAAGGATTTGTGATATTAGTACTTATGTTTCTGTTCAGATGTTTATGTAAGTTTATAGGTATATGTTTCTTTGATACTATTTATATGCCCAGCTCTAATGCCTATTTCCCACTAGGTATATATTTGCGGTATAAATTACTAATAAATATAAATTTTCCTGTAAAACAATGGACTAGGGAAATACGTCGAGGAATAATCTAATTATTATGCGACTTTAGATAACTTTACACTAATTTAATTAATTAATTTACGGTTGATCCTTCAATTATATTCATTTTTAAAAATAAATTTGCTGGCAAAGTTGTATCGGTTATACTTTGAATTTAGAATTTAAATTTCATTTCTGTTTAAAACAACACCGCGCGTCCCGGCAGATGGCTCCACGCGCCATACAATTGGCGTTCTAGCTTTTTCTGAACTGATTGTAATCTTGCCCATTGTGACTCGCATTGTGTACCAACGCATTGTGCGAAGAAATTCCGAAATAGCAATTTTTTTAATCGCAATTCCTCTGTTTCCGAGGATTCCGAATGTGGGAACCTTGATCTGGGATTAAGGGGGAATTTCTAAAGTGTAATGACGCATATAATCCTCATTTGTTGATATTGTTTCCAGCTTACAATCCAAGGTACGTACACTAAATATACTGCCACTAATATTTCAAATTACGTGCTTATTAAAAATTAACTATAGTTGTTCCGCTGAAGGAAAACATGACGAAGATTTAATTAACAATAAATTTATATCAAACTCTATATAAAATCAGAAAGCAATTGATAGTCATGTACATTTATTTACTCTAATTATGGTGGACATCGCCCTCGCATGCCCATCAGTGAAGCTTGCGACGTCACCAACGCGTTGTTATGATTGCATTTAAAATGTATTTTACTACGTAGTTGGGTAGTTGACTAACGAGCAGACAGGTGAAATCACGGTAAGTGGTCAAGTTGTCCACTGGTCTCGAGTACAAGATACGATTATTCTCTAGCCGACACTGCAACGAAAATGCGTTTTCAACATTCCACTGTTAAGTGTAAAAGGAGAATATTATTTAACCAGACAGTTAGGTATAAAACCTTCTTGAACGGGTACCGACTAACTTAATACAGAACCCAGCGACTTACAACAACACTGAACTGACGCCTGTACCTTTCTCATTGCAAGACGGGCGCCCAGCAGTGGGACGATACGGGTTGTAATGATGTGTGATGATAATGATCTGACTCCATAACTATAACACAGCTTTGTCCAGCGTTTAATTCGGTATCATAGATAATTCATTATTGAACAACATTCAGTACTACGATTAGGAGAAGTTGACTCGAACTCAAAAATGGATAGGGCCCTCACACCCCTAACTTTAGTTCACATCCAAGTGTCGCATAGTGATTCTTTAATCATTTCAAATTCAACATTCACATGTAGTCTCATAGCGCTATATCTGACTTGACCTTTAAAGAAACGATAAGGTTTTAATATTAATTATGTTTCTTTGACGTTAAGTAAATATATCGGCACGTTTGTTCGAGCAGGTGTACTGATACTTCAGTATAGTAGCAATACTTATGATATTAGATTACATGATTAACAAATTGTATATAATAAAGGCGTAGTCGGTAATGTCACATATCTGTTTTGAAACATGTTTATATGTATATTTGATGGAAAATGTATATTGCGAGAATCTAAAGTTGCTCGGTTGGTGCCTGGTGGGATGTTACTTACATATGTAAATTTTAGTGTCGTGTTTTGTCAATTATCCGAGTAGTTATTGGGATTCAAGATTGCTGTAGTTTTGTTCTTTCACATGCTTGGTTTGGATGTCGTTAGTATATTAGTACTATATTACGCTCTAGCAGCAATGATTTCTATTTGTTTGCATGCTAAATGTATGATATGATTTGGAAAACATAAACTTAATTTTTTTATTAAACTCGCAATTTCAGAGTGTATCACAGTAACTGATAGATAATCTAAAAGTTTCGGTTTTAAATTCCACAAAATATGTGTTTTTTTTATACATTTTAAACGTATGTTATTTAATTTTGATAAACTAGTAAGTATCATTCGACACGTTTCTCCCATCCAGGCATTTATCTTTAGTTTTTCAGACGTAAAGACCGCTTTAAAATTAAGTGACTATCAGGATTTATATTCAATTTATAAAAATCATTATTGGAATTTTTTTTGCAAGAGGTCAGCCTCAATGCAGGATTTCTCTTTAGTCTCAAACTGTATTAGCATTACTTAAGTGTTTCTTTTTATGTATACATATAACATAATTCTAACTGTTCGCTTTCTCAATCGATATCATCTCTCACATATCAAAGATATATTAGAAAAATTACTGTTAGGGCCCTTTATTATCGCAATAGAACCCAAAACAATACTTGTTAGAATTTTTGTCTGTTAGTCTGTGCGTTAGTTCGCACTAATCTCAGAAACGGCTTATCCAATCTCGTTACGGTTTTCACCAATGTATTGCAGTAAGCGTCACTTAATATTTAATCGTTTCAATTAAACCGTCGTTAAATGAAAGAGTAATGTAATATAATAATATTTATTTCCAATCCACTGAACGAGAAAAATCTTGCCTTAAAACAATGGAGAAGCAATTGCTAAGCGTGAGTTAGTTTTCCTGAAGCGTAGCGAGGGCCGTTTGCTAGCTGGAAATATATCTGACAGCGTAACACAGAACTAAAGCGTAAATGCCAAAACGCATCAACTCGATCTCCCTGCAATCAACGATAGATTACCACGTCTCCGCATTTAGAACTCAATCGAGATCATTCGCCATGAACGCCGTCCAAATAGGGTCTATCGGAGTTTCGAGGCCCAGATGTTGTGTTGCGAGTCGTTTTATCGTCGCTACGTGATCTGCCTCTCTCGTGCTTAATCGTTTCAGCTTTGACGTAGGGTTGGTTCATTTGAATCGCTTTATTTTCTAAATAAAGATTGTAAGAAAAATAGATGACTAGTACATATAAAAAAGGGTTTAAATCCAAAATTCAATTCCAGGCGTGACGGCGTAATATCAGGGAAATGTGTCGCCTAGATTACAATACACAGTTGGCGTTCATATTTTAATGTCAATTCTTACTTCTTAATTGGTAGGAACCAACGATGCATTGATGTCCCGGTGATGTTAAGTTAGAAGGATTTGGAATCCATTCCTTCACGCACGTGTAATTTTCGTGCATATTCTGCGTATTATATTTCGTTTATAATTTATGTATATTTATATTATTCTCTCCAGCATTGGTTGAAGGGTAGGGAATATGTATATTATTAAGATGATAACTATCGTACAACCACTCACCTTGATGATGTCGAATCATTCGTTGGTACCCATTTATATGTTGGTATACTTTTATTTATTATATATAGTACATGTTTCTTTGTAAGAGTAAAGTAGGTGTAGAAGTAGGTACAGGCATATATAATCAAAAATCTTGTTCGTTGATGACTGTAATAATGATGTGATAACATATTGTTTTTAATGAAATTTATTTACAGTGTAAATATAATTTTTAAGATGTTATCAAAATGTGGCAACCCTAATTGGAAATATTTTCATTTCGAAGGTCTAATATGCTATGGTGTAGTATTGTAATGCCTATTTCTTTCTGAAATATCGTTAATATTAATAAATGTTTATCCGAACCATTATTTTTTTCGGTCTATTGTCGATTTGCAGTATGAACATGTTAAAGTCTCCTGGATTCGGTAGCCAGAGCACCTGATTGCAGTAGAGAGAATAGGTAATGAAGCGAGCATAGGATGTCTCATGAGACATTTCTAATTGATCGGTGATATTAATTTAGAACGCGATGGAAATTTGGATGAATTTTAGCGTTAAATTGACACTGGAGCATTCTGGTTCAGTATTCCGTAGGTGTCCTCAAGTACGAAAAAATACCCCGCAAACGTAAATGTAAAAAATATGGTGATGGCTAAACTGATAAATCGATGACCAACCTGTATATTTACAACACACTGTAGTCAACCCTTAATATGTTGAAGACAATTAGTCAATGAAATATAATCATTATATTTATCAGTTACCTTCATTAATTGAAGACTCATTGCACTTTAATATGGCTCATAGTAAAAGTGCAAATTATGCGTGAATCTAATTACCACTAAATGCACGCACTGAGTATGTAACAGTGAAATTGGCATATATTTCACCCATCCGTCGCCGCTGCAACACCGCAAAAGTCGGAAGCATAATGCTCCTAATCCCCCATTTATTGCCTTTTACGAGCTCCCCAATTGCTTTATAATTCTCCAGAATATCCCTCATTTACATTCGCCATCCGTGCATTTCATATCCTGATGAAATTAGCGGGCACTTTTTAGTTCATCCCGACGTATTCGAGTCACGTATGGTTTGCGTCTAAGGGTGTGTGCACAAGTTACTTTTTAGCTCTTCTCCATAGCCAAGGCCTTTTTTTGTAAAGTCAGTATCCCGTTTTCTCCGTTTAAAAATATTTGAACTTGAAACTTTCTGTTTCTTGTTATCTTTTTCCAGATTGTCAACCGCACATCTCGTGATTGTTTAATGTTTATCCATGTAACAAAAGCAAAGGTATAGTCAAAGTAAAGTTATAAGAATGAATTCCTTGAAATGCAAACTATATGCAAAAGTCTCTAGAAGATGTTTCGTCATCAGCTTATTTTGACGTTTACGCCGTTGATTTATTGGCACCCTCAGTAAATGGTGAATACACGTTGGACTTTTATTGTATGTGCCTTTAGGTAACTTTATAAGTCCCTTTGCATTAAGAGAAGTCGTGTGTGAGGCTCCTAAAAGTGGGGGTCGATTTAATCTTAAAGGAATGTCGGAAGTTCATAACAGCGACAGTGAGATATGGACTAATAAAACGTCTCCAAGTTGAATATATGGCGACGCTATGGCGATTCTTGGCTTTCTAGTCTTGACTGATGTAGTTTTCTAGGCGTATCTTAATCGTCAATAATCGATGCGATTGAACATGAAAATTCTGTTATGTTTTAAGTTCTTATTTAAATGTTCAATGTACACTGTACAATTCAATACTGAACTGTATACGGACGAAATACGATTCTTATTTTCCAATCGATACAATTTCAAATTGTGCCCGACCAGAACTTGGCCACTCTGACAGCAGTTTCGGTGGCTCTCAGCAAGGCCTCATGTGTGCAGCTGTCAGGACAAGCGGGACAGGCGGGATTACCACAGTACTAAAAATATTACGTGATTATTCTTTAAACACACGTCACTAATTATACTTTTCACATTATTCTATCAAACATTATATTATATAACATTTCTAAACATGTAATATTAAATCCATACGTAAACACAATAAAGATTTTTATGAAAATTACTTCTCAGCCAGTCTCCCCGTTTGACATCTAAAGACCTAGGAAACTAAAAGCGAGGTACAAAATTGTTCTACGATAATTTATTTTTAATAGTTATTTGTTTTTATTTGTTAATGCGCGACAGACTGAAAGATGTGTGTAGTTTACGAGTCTTTCAAAATTACCATTTTAAGTTCTTAATTGCTTATTTACTGCTTCTGCTGTCTATGGTTTATGATATATGCCCCTACCATAGAATCAGTAAGTTCTAGAATTAGGTTATGAAGAAATCTATCCTGATAGAAATTTATAGAGGAGAACTAAGTACTGACTCAAAAATATTATATTAAGTACGTTCTTGACTTTAATTTCGTCAAAAATCTTTAAAATTGTCTTTAAAAATCTTTACTTAATACCTGCATGACCTAAGGTAATTTGTCTGTAATCTTTGTGCTTGGTTGTTTAACACAATTTAGAGTCCAGTCTCTGCTGGTTATTATTAATTCTTTAGTCGCAATACTATTCGTTGTAAAGATTAAACTCGATATTTTCACATAGCCTTCTCCCTGTTACAGTCCTTAACAGAACAGTTCCACCTTATTCATATCCCATTCTCCTTTAGTCTAACGGGTGTGTAGTAAATCTTTTTTTCGTTATTGCCCTAACTATAACAGGTCTAGACGTATTTGATTTACTTGTTACTGTATATATATTTTTGGTTGCCCAATTTAACGTTATTTGTATGGAGTTATAATGGATATACGACGGTTAGGGTAGCAAGGACGATTTCATAATAAAACATCAAAATGTTTCAATTTCTGCATTGATACTTGCAAACAAACCCACAACATTGTTAACTTTATTCGATTATCTACGACGAACACAATCAGTATCGTATTTGACTGTATCAAAATCTATTGAAAAATTTTCAACCCCACATAATATCATTAACAAATTTAAATATTTACATCTTAAAAGCTCATATTAATTTTCCACGTCGTCTCAAGAACAGTGTATTCGATTACTGAAAATGTAACTACTAGCTTCGTTTTAGGCGAGTAGGACGGGTCGCCTTTTACGGAACAGGAGTTTAAAGGTTACAAGAATTGCGGTTACAAGAAGAGTTGGGTGTTTATGTTTTAATAATTACGAATAAATTATTCACTAACTAAGGGATAAACTTAGCCAAATGACGAACGTCGTTGGTGTTGAGGTGTTTTAAAAATTTCAATACTCAGGTTGCCCACTGAGCCGTCCCTTATTTACATCGGTGTATTGTAGTGGGGTATTTTCCAGCCCTCTATTTGTCTAAATGGACCCATTCTCAGGAGTGAACTGGTAATGGTTGTAGGTTGCACATTGGTGATAGAATGGTGTCACAAACATATTGGACGTCTATATATTAATGTATGGACAGGTGTATGAACGGTGCTATAGTATACCAGAAGACCACGAATAATTATACGCATCTCAGATACGCGGAGCATATTGGAAACTTAGATGACTTAAGGACGGTTGTCAATATCTTTTGAAAAGTTCGAGAACGGGTTAAAAGTTATGGTTTGTAACAGCTTTTACATGTCTGTTTGGAAGTTATGTATACTGACTTTTATGTACCAAAGAGTAAAAGGTTAGTTCAATTCAATCGTGCAAGTGTCAAGGCATCTCTGAATGAGTTTTATTGTATATTCTTCAAATTGCGTATACATCGCTTAAATGTGAATACGCCTTTATACCATATCTCTTGCATTAATATTTGCGTAAGTCATTTTCCGCAAGCTAAGAGGATAGATACCGGTCTAGACGCAAAAGTAATGGCGGACCTCGCAACTCCCCTGAAGCAATTAACTTCAGCGCAAGTGGAGACACATTGTTGTATTTTCACCATTTTCAAGGGCGTGCAATAAATTCCCTTTTATAACTAGCACCCTAAACAAAGTGTGAGGCAGTGGTATTGAAGTGAATGTTTTATGCGGGCTGCGTTTTGATCTTCTTAATATAATTTTTGTAGGAATATTTGCTCGTTTGACTAGTCCCACTTCTTACTATTTATATTGAAAACAATAATTGTAAGCATCGGGAACTTGAACACCCTTACGTAATATAACTTTGAAGAAACTTGTTGTGTTGTTGCTGCATTGGCAGAACGAGGCGAACCAACACATTTATTAATTATTATCCATCAAGTGAAACACTTTACCTTATCACAGAGGTGAATTCAAACTCCCTATTTATTATAATAGCTAATACAGATTAAAATTCCTACATTAGTTCACGATTGTGAATAATTCATTATCACAAACTATATCTGTCCTACTTACTGCTGGGATCGGTTTTCAAACCACTACGCTGTCACTATCAAAGCGTTTATAAGTAAAAATAAAATTACATGCGAAGCCGCGGAATTACATGCGGGCCGTGAATTGAGCATAAGGAACCTACATTCTAGTCTAGACAAATTAACATTGAACCAGCGCACTATTGCCTTCGAGGGCAATAAAAATATTTAGTTGAGTTCTTTACGACCGTATATTGCCGAAATAATACATGGTTGCATTGTCAGTTACTGTTTCAGTTTCTCGGTAATGGTTTGTTGTAAGATCTATGTATTATGTCTTTAAATATTTTTTTTTCTAGTAACGCTTTGTTACTAGTACCACGGTGTGCGATTTTCCTTTTTATTTCAGTCCGTTTGCTTTTTCAAAGTGGATCTTCAATTTTATATGCGTATCTCGCCTGAAGTTCGAGTCCTTAAACGAAAGGAGAGTGATTACGTTTTTGAAAGTTGTAAACGTAAACTTTAAAAACCGGTAAATAAAATAAAATAAAATTTGCGTAGTTATAAGAACGAATCTAATCATATGATTGTGTGTTTGTGTGTGTGTAAAAACGTCAAATCAAACCCATGGTTGTTTAATATGTTTATTGCCGTTCATCTTAAAATTATGGGTTTCTTTTTTAAATTTCGTAAGTGAAATTAACAAAAAATAACTATATTTTTTATTAACAAAATAACTTATTTTTTTTAAAAGAAAAAGTATATTAAAATATTAGTTTATTTACGGTATACTTCTTTCCCTGGGTCACCTGACCTCGATACGTTTTTAGGTTTCTTTGGAATTCCAGCAATATCTATACTAATAATAAAATTCTAACTGATCAATTTCTGTACATGAACGATATATGAGGAAAAATATTATTAAGGGCCTCTTTTAACGCAACAAAAGCCAAAACAAACAAAACAATAGTTGTTAGAATTTTTTTCTGTTTGCCTGTTTGTCTCTGCGTTTGTTCGCGCTATTCTCAGAAACGGCTTAACCGATTTCGTTCTGATTTTCACTAATGTATTGCAGTAAGCATCACTTAAAACTTAAAGTTTGTTTAATTGCAATCCGTCCATAAATAAAAAAGTTATGTGTTAATATATATATTTCTAATTCACAGAACGAGAATAACCCGGAAAAATGCAGATGCTATCTTTAAGCGTAAGGTTTGTTTATCCGAGTGCATGTGCTAAGTATATAATAAACAGGCTATATTATATAATCCAGTGTCCAGTAGACACAGATAAAATAGGGTGTGAATGACAAACTGACAACGCGATTGTAATCTCGTATATGTGCACCTTTTTTGTCGGAACTAACAATATGATACCGGCTGTTGATACTTTATCATCACCACAAGCCATCCAGAACCGTCTCACTACTGGGCCCATGTTTTCTCTTGGACAACTTGAGGAATAAAATCCCATAGAGCTTTACGCATCGGACTCTACACATCTTTGGGAACACTAGAGAACGAGGTTTTTAAAAGATGACTACATCTTTCCCAGCATGCGATAATTAATTTCTAATACGCACATAATTCCCAAATTATAAGTGCGCGCCTGATTACCGAGCGCTGATTCTAGCTAGCTTCTAGGTTGCCGAGGACATACTCGTATACATAAATGAATTAAAAACGTATGATAGTGAATAGTGATCGTAACATTGTATGAATGAATGCAGCAACAGAAACTACCTGGAGCCCCGATCGTGACGGGCAGTGTTATTCAATGCGAATGCAAATATTGTTTCAACGCATTCCGTTGATCCCTTCCACGTAAAATTATTGTACAGGTAAAACTCGATACCATTCCGCGTCTTCCGGCGTACGGTCATCTAGTGAGATGTTTGCCATATATCGTGTAATTATTATCGACGAAGACAAGTGATAGTCAAGTGGTCTGGATCGTTGGTTACCTGCAGGGAAGACTGGTTGAATTCCTGTATGCACATATTAAATTTACAAGTTATCTGCGTAGTTACTTCGACATACAATATGTGGGATGTATATGTTATTTTTATGTCGAAGTTGTAAGTAGTACTTATTTTCAAGTAACATGGACAAACTGCATTAGAATATATCTCTTTATTTCTCTTCCCCCTTATCCCCTCGTAAAAATACCCCATGAAAATTGAAAAATTTAACTTAAAACCGAGCATAATAATTGCGGTTTAAAAGTAAATATTTTTATTTCACATCTCACTGCGCCGGATGTTTTGTTAGCTTTGTGTGCTCAGCGATTAGTGTTGCCAGGTCCAGGATGCTCGTAAGCGATACGGTTGATTCAAAAAAGAACTGGATATGAATTTTTAAATTAGACACGTTAAACAACCAATAGGGCTACATAGTCCAATGCCAGAATCGGAACTCTTATGATTTCAACCTTTGCTTCATTTTATACTCACAATTAGGAATGGTCTGGATATGAAATTTCGGATCTGGATATGGATAGGGATATTTGAATAATATTTTAGCGGTTTTGGTTACGGTTACGGAAATGAAATCATTTCGAATTATCCGATTCTTTGGGATAATTTCGGATATGGATATTAGATGATTTGCATTTGGGAAAAATAATATAATGTATTCACAAAGTTTGGCTATATTTCTAGGTATTATGTGATATTATTATCACGGAATAAAAATAACAGCCTTAAAATTTTATAATAAAAACTGTCTTAAATGAGCACGACGCGGGTAGTGTATAGTATCGGCGGGCGAAAACCTATCATAACGTGTTTTATGTAGATTGCTCTTATCCGGAATTATCCGAACATTTTTATCGGATACGGTTGCGGGTTCGGATATATATTTTTATTTCGGATTTTAAAATCGGTAGATCAGGACGTGTTCGCAACCTCCGAGAAACGTTACGGCCCGCGTGAATCGGAGACACCTGGCAACACTATGTGCGTTACCTCGGCGTGGCTACCTGGGTTTTTACCTGCCTGTTCCGTATGTTTGATTTTTGGATAGCTAGCGGGGCCCCCATCGTCGTGGATTGGATGCCGTTTGGCGGAACGAATGTTTGAAGTGTAGGTGTTTATATGTATAGATAAATTTGCTTTTTGAATAAAATCGCTCAAATCCGTATCGGACGGAACGGAAGCAAGTAAGAATTAATTTGTGATACACACATAATTTGTAACGGAAGGTCATTTGATCAGATGTATGGGGCTGTGAAAACTTCGCGTGGAATAGATAGTCTATGGGTTGAACGGGCCACTAAGCACCAAGTGCAGCTTATCGTTTGTAATCTTTACCAACATCCTTCCCTTTCAACAACGTTGCCCGCGTGCAGTTGAATGGATGATTTCAGCGTGTTCGTATTAACATTTGAATTGCAGTTCCGTGCTTCACTTTGGATGGTTTAGGGTTCGGGCACGTTACAGTTGCATATTATCCTTTAATCCATTCGCTCTCACGCGGCGTGATGATGAGCACCGTACTTTTGAGAGCCTTTTCTATGTATGAGCTTCTAATGGATAGCTAAATAATGTAGAAACAGCCTAGTTGATGACCGAACTGTAATATATCTTCAAAAGATACCGGTTTCAAAAGCATCCAGCCCACTTAGCTAGTTTTAAATTAATAAAATTAGATGTGAAATTTTTCAAATGCGCTATTAATACCATGGCGTCTTATCTATGACTAACTGTGCTTGTATTTCTTTTCCCATGTGGTCCGGTCGCCGTGATTACTTGTTGGCATTGATGTATTACCGTCCGGTGCATCACTTTAATGGATTAAAATTAAACTAACGGAAATGCGGGAATTTCGCTTTCTCGGTTACTACCACTGATCTCTGCAATATAAACATACTGGATATGTTTCTATGACTTATTGATTCGCGCCGGTTTGGGTTCTGATTTCATCGTTTTGTGGTTAATAGAGATCGGAGAAGCAACGTTGGAGCAAAGACATCGACTGAGCAAAATAAGTAAACGAAAATTTTGTTGCATTGACATATAGCAGGATAGTGCCGTATTGAAAGTACAGCGTATGCTTGCTAGACAGAATTAACATAAAATTAATTTTTATTTTTCTCTTTCTTGCTTAGATCGGTTTACCTTTTTGCTTCAAATACATGTTGTGTTATCACGATGCATTAGTCAAATACTTAGTAACATACGAGATTATACCACTCATTGAACATACATTTTCATTTTTTTCTTTGAATCGTTTGATATAAATGTGCGTACGTGAACTTCGCAACGGGACTCCTAACCATATGTTTGATCTGTGACAGAAACTGCTGTCAACATGTCGGTGATGTGTAACTTATCTAGTACATATAGAGCCGTTTTACCAGTGAAGACAATCATGTGAATGATCAGGTGCGTACGCTGACAAGAATTTCCTGTTTAACTTAGGCCAGAAACACACCAACTAAATCATATCATAATGTTCGTCCTCGAACAATGACATATATTATTGCATGCATATATCGTAATATAGTATGCTTCATAGGTACGTTAAGGTAACTAAGAAAATGTTCTAACATGTGGGTATCCTCGTTACGTGACGACGTCGAATGTGTAGATTAATTGTTTATTGACAGTTAAATAAATTTGTCTTTGTTATTGATATAAAGGTCGAACATTTGTTTTTTCAATTTTTTTTTATGTTAAAACCCGACAAACGAGCAGACGAGCCACCTGATGGTAAGTGGCCGCCGTCGCTCATGGACATCAGCAAGACCAAAGGTATCACTGATGCGTTGTCGGCCAGGAAATGAGAAGGTAAGAAAGAATGTAGTGGCTCTCAAGTCCTCAGCCGGAACACGACGAGTCGTTTGGCCGCTGGCTCAAGCGGGAGGGTGGTAGCTAGCCAGGCAGGCTTCACGGAAAGATAATAATATCACTAATTATATTAATGGCTTAATAATAATACTGATAATATAATCCTTACGCGAAGCCCTACCATCAAGCAGGCTGGCTTCTGTCGCCTCTTACCACACCCTTTTCTACCAGCATGGGATTGGGGGAAGTATTCTGGGCCGTCCTAATACGGTCAAAATTATCGTATTGGCCAATTATTGTCTGCCTGCCCGACTATCATTCATGTGTGCATGTATCAAGCGGAACTTGCTGAATAGATCGGAACTGATATTTGGTATATTTGTAACGTGTATAGTGGGTAATGGCCCATTTTCCATTAAATAACTGCCTAAGAAACTTAATCTGTTAACAACCCAGTATAATAAAAAGTTTTGAGTATTCGTTTGCAGGTAATGCAAAAAATTAGTACGTTTTTTTTACGGGAAAAACGATCCCAATAAGAGTGAAATGCTTTGTGTTTTATAAAAATAAAAGATGTTCCGGGCGCTATTGCTGTTTATTATACATGTAAGGAGATGAGGTCGTGGAGATCCTTGGGGGAGGCCTATGCCCAGCAGTGGGCGTTGTCCGGCTGAGATGATGATGATGATACATGTAAGGAATAGATAGCGCTTACCAGTACGTCACGAATATCTTTTACTTATGTCATCTGTCTGCTCGAAACCACCAACGCTGTAAGGGTTACATTCTTCGGGTGTGGCGAATACTCACGCGTTCCTTTTATTAAGTATATCCGTTAAGTAATAAGTGTTACAAACAATTCTCTTGTTTTAATAACGCACGCACGCTCGCAAGCACGCACGCAATCAAGCACGCACGACACTCAGTCATTTGTCATGTGTTTTAGTATAACGCCTATGGTACCGTTATATTTATAGCAAATAAATGATTCTGAATTTGATTCTGTAGCCTCAGTAGTGATGTTGCCCGCCGAGCGACAAGGCCTCGTGGTTCGATTACCGAATGCGGAAGGCAAGTGTGTTGAAATGCTATTCTTGGGTTGTTGACGCTGGCCTCGTATGTATTGTATTTCTGTTGTTGATTGTGGATCGTTGGTATAGTAGATACACAACTTATGTCTACAGGCTGTCGGTAATAGTTATGAACCTGTGAATGACGTTATGAAATCATAACAATTTTAATACTAAACTGTGTTGTGAAAAGATATTTTAAATTATTTTGGAATTGATAAAACCATCATGTATAATGTAAATAAGTTTGGAACGTAACCGACAATAAAAAGTGCTCTTAATTAGTAGTTACAAAAAATAGTTAATGTTTCTCATTCGAATATAGTAATGTTGGCATTACATTAAAATGCAGTTACACGAAATGAGACTGATTATTATTTTTTTATTCTCGTCGAATTGTTTCAAAATTGTCCGTATCAAATCTGTATCTAGACAATGAAATACTTGGAGCGTGAAATGTAATTAATTTGTGTGTGTGTTTATGATTATGTTTATGCTTATTAAATTTACATTGTTTCTGGTACAGCGACTAGGAATAATTATGTTTAACAACTATAAAATTCTATCACAACAATGGATATTATCTAAGTAAGAATTGTACATTTTTAAACTGTTTACGAGCGATGGCTTTATGTGCGATCCTATTAAAGACGTAATATTTGAATAATTTATGATGCGTTTATTTAATTTAATTTTGTTTTATTTACGTCTCTCGGTAATCTAAAATTTCCCAGACGACGAAACGAAAGATAAAACCTAAGATGTTTAAGAGCCGAGACGGACAGAGCGGTAGACCGAGAATTCATGTTCGGTGTCTTCGTTGACCTATTGCTTCGTATTTGCTGTCTTAACTGGTTGTTTACAAGGCAGTTCAGCAAATTAATTAATTGTCGTGTTAATATTCCGGTAGTCGAGACAAATTTAGAACCCGTATTGCTTTAAACTACGTTTGTTCAACATCACGAAAGGATATATTTTTTAATTAATTTTAATTATAAAATTTACTCATTGAAAGGGTTATAATTTCAAAATTGGGGTTACAATGGGATCCTATGGCGTTATGTTTTTACTGTTGGAGATTTCTGGGTTCTGTATCAACCAGTTTGTTCCTGAAGTTACTCATACATGCATGGGAATAAAAATAACAAAATTAATTTTATTCAACTACCTGAAAGTTGTGATAATTTCGTGAACTGTGTTGTCGAGCTGTAAATTCAAATACCGTTGAAGCGCTCA
Organism: Megathymus violae; assembly: GCA_003671415.1. Classification (NCBI taxonomy): domain Eukaryota; kingdom Metazoa; phylum Arthropoda; class Insecta; order Lepidoptera; family Hesperiidae; genus Megathymus; species Megathymus violae. The sequence continues at coordinate 1,669,596 of PDGT01000056.1, forward strand.
CGAATTATTACCAACTGCAAATAGAAAAGTTGCCAAAGCTTCGTATATTGTAGCGGACGGGCGATAAACTCGACGACTAATAGCCGTGCGCAGTTCTCGAGAATTTTCATAATGTTCACGTTGACTGCTCAAAACGGGATTATTCCGTCTCCGATTTCTCGTTTATTTTCGGTATTGTCCTCACCCCACGGATTAGCTGAAAATCGATTTGATAGCCTATCTGATGGTTAGTGTTCACCGTTGCCCATGAACACCCTTAACGCCCAGGGTATCGTAACGCCCACGCCAAGGCATTGCCGGACAAGTGGGAATCGGGGAAGCTACATGTTAATTTACTCTTTGCCGTTGCAACAGAAACATGATAAAACTTCAAGTATCCTGCAGCCGTGGAATAGGTATATTCGGTTAGGGTGATTTTTTTTGTTGCATAAAATACGTTAATGCTCGAGAATAATCCCACCTGATGGTAAGTGGTGATCAAGTCTATGTTTCAACGCACTAACTTATAAAAGCCTATTCACTTTTCTCTTGAAGACTCACACATCGTAAGTAAACCGGGAACACCGAAGATGTTTGGGCGAAAATGGCTGGTGGAGCTTGAGAATCGTGCTAGGGAAGCACCGCTATGGTCGTATCTTTAAACGATTTCACCTCCTATACAAATCAATTTAAGGATTGTTGTTGTCGGCTCTTAGTCCTTGACAGAATTGAAGAGTAGTGCTAGGATGTTTATACTTAACTGATAACTTAAGCATATATTATATGGTAAATGATAATGTTCACGAGAGGTTTCACCACCATGGCGTCCTGTCGCTGTCCTACGCTGGTCTGGTGTCCCTCTCAGAATAAGCAGGACCAAAGACCATCACGCTGGCCAAGTTTGGATTATGTGCAGCCTGTATATAATAATTATTATTTATAATTACCTTTTGAAAAATTTTAAAGGCGCGTTCAGGACTCGCACCTATGCGTCGACCCTACGTCGGTAACATCTTTTAAATTTACATTTCAACTCAACGTATTATTCTATTAAATTGGGCGAACCGTTTGCGAGTGTCTACCGTTTATTGTCATCGAGTTATTTATCGTTCCATACGATACGGCTTCTCACAATGTTATCTTTAAAAGACGGGCGGTAAATTAAAATAAATCGCGATCGCATTTAACTTTCAAGCGCCTTTAAATTCCTATAGTGCTGCAGTGCTTTATGTGAAATAATTACGGGGTTGGAATTTTTACGATGATACGTATCGTTGATTTTATTGCTGGCGGGTTTGAGTTTGAGTTACATCGCAAAGGTTTTAGGTATGTAGGAATTAATATTTTGAAATTAAACATTAAATCACCAGCTATAATCCAAATCATTTAAAATTTGATATGAAGCATAAATGAGGATAAGGTCAGATATGATCGTGGGCGTATATTTGGTAATTCGAGCAGAGTAGGTAAAGTTTCCATGTAACAGTTCCTGGCAGAGACGCACTAGTCTCCAGCGCGGTTAAAACGCGAGCGAGGCCTGCCACAGCCCGTCCCTTAGTAAGGCGTTAGTAGTTAGGGTTTGTCCAAGAACGATTTGTCGAGTGTCGAGTCATAGCGACGGTGCTGCCATCAATTCAGGTCACGTGCCGCGATCCGTTTCTTGATCGTGTTCACAACTGTCTCCGACATATTTAATTGTGGAACTAGTCTATTCAGATTAGACGACACAGGGATATAAGAGTTTCGTTCTTTATGTGAATTAATTTATACTAATTAAATTAAAATATTTTTTTCAGTAAAAATGTCGCCATATCGGAAAAGACAATCTCGTAGTTAATCCACTTAATTGAGTGAGATAAACAACCTTGTCTGACCCCAACCATAGATAAACGAATTTCTCGTCCCGAACAAAATACAGATTAAGTATCAGTACCACAAATAATAATCTAATAATGTACACTCGCCTCATTATTCATCAGTAGAGTAAACAGACGCCCAGTTTAATGGTGTAACGATATAACACGACTACAATAAAGTTTGTTTGCGTAACGGTATAGACGCACACACGACACATGAACGTACGCGTTTCGATTGCATCGTTGCGTTTTATCGCCGTTTCATTCAGTTTACGATCGCTGCTAACGGACCTTTCACACTGACGGTTGAATTCCGTCCGTTTTAAAATCCGCGATCGCAATATTTAATCTTGAGTCACTACATACGACACTTGCTTCGAGTGAGACTAAGTTAAACACAAAGTATATTTCATGTGTTCGATGAAAAATAAATGGTTTCAATACATAATTATGTCTCTTGTCTTGTAATTTCTCAATCATCGTATATTTTTATAAGTCAAGTGCAAGTTGTATCGGCTCAGTTTTAATTTTCTAAGACGCCAAGACGCCAGTGTGAAAGGGCTGCAGTAATCAAACTGACTTCGCTAATAATGTTCGCTCTGCCGCCTCTCTCCCCTCCAAATGTCATTAATGTTGCAGATTTATGCGATATTGTACGTGTTCGGACAATCTCGCGATTAAACTAACTTTGGAGTTTAATAAAAAGTTGGAATAAAGTTATCCAATATACATTAGGGGATATAAATGGATGAAGAGAAGTAGATTCTGTGCAACTTTTGATATTATTGAAAAATCATTAAAAAGTTGTCTTGTCTTCTTATGGGATGCTTTCTAGCTATACATATTTTTTGCGTGATAAATAAATTCATTGTATACGCAAAATTGTTTCTCTCTTATTTTCTGCCCTGTTCTAGGTCTGTTTTTACGGAAGTGATCGACAGGGTTAATTAACTTTGGGCTTCACACGTCCGTGTTACGGCGGACACGTTGAGACTTCGGTCTCCCAAGCTATATCGTCTTAAAGCCTTCGGGCGCCATAAGAACTTTCGTGCAATGTGTTGAAGTACGCACCAGATAAATTCAACTATATTCATCGGGTCATCATTGCAATCTGAGATTGTCCAACTACTGGGCGCGGGTCACAATAAGAGTGGTTAAGGGCGCGGTGGTCGCGGAGTCAACAATGATTTCCACCTGTGCGGTTCGACAACCTGTTCTGTAAACACGTGAGAAAGCCGTACGGTGTGATGTAGCGCCATGTTGAACGTATTGGACGATCTCGGCCGCGTGTCCCGGCCGCGCGCTGTGTTCCGCATTCCAACATTTGCTCCAAATAAAAGATTCAAGTAATCGTCTCCGTATCGTCCCACGTGCCGGCCGGTTAAGGGGACGTTTATTAAATTACTAGCGACCCAACTATTGATTTGTTATATAGATTGTGTTCATCCGAAATAACGTATCTTTTAAATGGTAAAAGAATTTTGTGATAGGTGCCGGCGTTCCGGAGATTATTACCTTTCGCATATACACAAAGTCAAAAAATTTGCCCTCTGTCTTGAAAATGTTTGTAAAGATATAGATAGATAGATAAGAGAATCATTATTCTTTAACTGCCATATTAAACTGACAGCTGAATCTACAGTGATGTTATTATAACTATTATTCGCAAAGTGGTCTAATATAATGTTCGGTTTCCAAATTTTTTTGTTGTTGTAATACCAAAGCTCGTGTTTAGCGAGGAAACTAAAAAAAAGAAAATAGGTTAACGAATAAACAAACAAACAGAGAACAATACCTATTTATTATTGTAATGTTTATGACGCGATTGATGATTGATGATGTTATTGTTATTAATCTAACCATTGTAAGTCGTTGAAATATAATTAATGGTTATTATAATTAAATATTAGCAGTGTCGGGTGCGATTTTAAAATGAGTTTCCAATTCACCGATTCGTACATAACAAGGAAATAGTGATGCTCCTAATATTATGGTTGCACGTTTGCTGGCTATTCACATAAAATACAATGGAAAAATCAAATTAAATTAGCAAACAAATTGGCGCAACAACGTGGTACTAGGTAAAAATTTAGTCGATAGATGTATTAAAAAATACCCTTATCGATAAATGAAAACACTCAATCAAAGTAATAACATTTATGTTGTCTAGTAACATGCAGCTGTTGTGTATTAACAGATGCATGTTGATGCACATTGATAGGAAACAGACTGTCGTGTATGTAACCGTTTCTGTCTCTTGTGAACATGTTTGATTGCATTCGTATCGACATATAAATCCCAAAGTATTGAAATACGATTTAAATCCCGCGTTTCTAACTAAACACTCGCTGTTCGAGTATGCGGAGGTGTTGAAAAATTACTAGTCAGTTATATCATAAGTGTACCACCTACTTAGCACTTGTTGATGCGATAAATTAGATTACAAGTAAATGTATTAAGGTTTACCGTGTTCAAAGTTAACGCAAATGACCCTAAATAATTGGTAATTAAATTAGCTTTACTAATCTTCAATGTTTCATGTGATCACGCAAACTATTTCACTGTTGTAGGGTACTTATAAAGTTTACTCATTAATTATAAATTCAACAATGTCTGCTGTAAACATTCTAAGGTTTGACGGCTTGTTTCACGTGCAACTGTGTTACGAGGCGATTCATAATGTTGGTTTGACAGTTTGTGATATAAATTGATTGTAATGAGCGACGCCTACGTTCGTTGCCCGTTGGTAGTGACTGCCTGTCGAGCTAGTGTTCCCAGGTTGGGTCCCGACTAGGGCACATTTATATGTCACACAAAAATGCTTGTTTTAGTTCATGAATGTTTGTGATGATTTATTTGGATATGTTCATACCACCCATAACACAAGTAATCCTAGGATGGGGGTGTGAGCCTGTGCGTGTGAGCCTGTGTGTGTGTGTGTGCCTGTGCCTGTGTGTGTGTGAGCCTGTGTGTGTGTGAAAGTTGCTGAGAAATATGGTTGTAATGTTAGGTTATTTTGACTTGGAAGTCGTAACCGTTGAAGGGACCATTGCGTATAAGGATCAATTGTTATCAATCTCATAAAACATTCCAGTTATTCTAAACTGAAGTTTGCTTAAAGCATAAATTTCTTGTTAAATATTTCAATGAACAAATATAACCGGAGCGGGCGGGTGCTCTCGATACACAGCATGCGCGAGTTTCATCTTGTAACGTACGTATATTGAAAAAATTAGCTAGCCCTACGGTGACAGTACTATTTGGTAGCGGGTGTGTATGGATTTCAGGAATGATACTAAAGCGTTAATACAAAGTTTATAGGGTAAATATAGTATCTTTTAAAGAGACTGAAGTCAGTTATGATAATTGGTATTTCTATAGTTAATAGCGTTTCGCTATACGCGTTAGGCTAAACGGTTTTCTTATGAGGGTCGACGGTAGGTACAGTACTGAATAATTTGTTCTTTACGAGTTTTTGATAACCTCGTAGTGAAAGTGGTGGTTTAAAGTGTAATGGCTTATAACCGCCATTAAACTTTACGGCCCATCAACAACGCTTTAAGTTTTAAAGGTCAACGCACCTAACATTATGTTTTTGATGGTGATTGAAAAAAGAAAAAAGCATTTGAATGACAATCGTAAAATGATGTTGTAATTTTTTTTTATCTACACGGTAGCAACTAGATGTGCAGTTTAAAGTGTCCGTTGCTTTCTACGGACTTCTTTGTTCAATCTTAAATGAAGATCTTTGAGGGAGTCGAGAGCAGACAATTTAATTGTTTGTTCGTATGTTTCACTCTTTATTGTTTACCAAGAACGGGATGAATTTCACTTCACCGAAATCTCATAGTGTTTTGTTGGTATTGTGTGATTGTTGGAAATTACACAGTGTTATCGGTGAACGTGGTGTACTGTACATTGTTTTGTTCGCCTAATGCATACGGGCATTTATTTATCATCTTTCAATTTGTGATCAGCGAAGAGTTTAGTTCCATTCAAAACGAGGCGGCGTCGCCTTAACGTGAGCGTGGTGTAATTGAACCAGGATGTCGGGAATAACCGCCTGACTCACATTGGCTCGCCCACGCCCACAGCTGGGCCTCCGTCGCAACATTATAACGAGTAGCTACAGGAGATATATGTGTCGTACAACTTAATGGTCTTAATAATAATTAGCTGTGAACTAGCTGCATGATTTGTCTGTTTCCATTTTTATTTTCATTTGAATTTATTTTTGTCGTTTGTAACAATTGGCGTTACAAAGTATACGTAAACGAGAAACTATTTAGTCGCGATACGTCATCCCGAGATATACATAGATGATTGGTAGCAAGCTAGTAATTGTAGTAGTAATACTCTTTACCATGTATGCCCGTGGAGTTACCAACGAGTTTTTAACGTTTCGTTTGCATTATTGGAATGCGGATTTGCTCGTTTCATCTCGACCCGCAACGCGTTGCCGACAGGCCCGCTATCACACATGCCCACGGGTGGCGACGACCTCTCACCATCACGCGTCCCATCTTTACATTTACCGTCTATTGACATAAATATATAAGAAGCGTCTTGTTCGATGTCAAGTAAATTAAGAATTACAAATTATCACTCAATGAACTGCAATCCGTTGCATCGCATGTTTACGAAGTCGATGAAAATGAAGGTCAATACGAAATTAAAAATCGATTCTAGTGTCGGCCGTAACGCAAGCAGTCGATAGGATAACGATCGCTTAAAAAGCTTTCGTAAGAATGACACGGACACAAAACGTGCACCAGAAATAATCGGTTACTAGCGAACGCGTGCGCGGTCGAAATATCTTCTGTGAAAGTTTTATTAGATCAATTTGAGTGTAAAATTATTTAACCATGACCCATCAATGAATCCCTTTACCTGTATTTTTTTTTCTATTCAAATTTCGACGTCCCCATATCTCAGTCGATAGTGAACTCACTCGATGCCGGATTTAGGTGAAAGCAGGCCCTAGGCTATTCCACTTACGAGGCCCTTTCAATCGTTGTCGTTTTTTAGGCACGTCAATATTTTCCATTGATGCCCTAGTTAGCATATAGGAAAATCCGACCTTGAGCCTACCTGTCGAG
>PDGT01000056.1:1680473-1705695 GCA_003671415.1 Megathymus violae
CCCAACATAGTAAAATAGGCGTGAAATTATGAATTTGACGGTCCTTAAACCTAGTTGGTCGTGACCCTGTAAGCCAAGCGAGGGTTCACGGGTTCGATTCCCGGTCGGATATACATGTAAACGTAGGAGATAAATATTCGTTATCAGGGTCATGACTCTTTGTCATGTCTTATTTGTGTATGTCCACATTTCCCGCAGCATAACGAATCCTGATGCGGTATGTGAGTGTGTGAACTTTTATTATTTAATCACATTCTTTATCTATATGTTACTAAGAAATATTATATAATGTCACACCAATATATATTTTGTCCGTTACAAGTTTTACAACTTGACGAATGTTGCATTTGTCGTTGTTTATTAGTTCCCGGAACGATAACATCGATCATTGGCAATGGGCCGCATTCCCGGTGTTACACGTCGTATCGCAACAAAGTAACCAACCGCCAGCGTCTTCTCGGACCCGTAAATCAAACGTCGGTTGAAATGTGTATGTACGTACCCAACGATACACTCTAGCTCAGCGGCTCTCAAACTTATATATTAAAGTGCGGTGACGTTCACGTTGGAATTTTAATTATTTTCCAGTGGCTTCCAAACTTTTCCGAAATTTTAAAATCGTTATAATTTTTAACGTGCCAATTCCAATTATAAAATGACAACCAATACGATTTTTGTGATCGTGTTAAAAAAAATTTGTATGTGCACAATATTGATAGTTACTATGACTCGACTATGAGTTCGACTATGAAAATAGTAGGGAGGGATAAGATGCTGAAAATCTGATGAAAAGTTGCTAAAATACTAGAACTATGCAGATGCTATCAAGATTTTCTTAAGAAGAAAAGAAAGATTTAATGTGCACTAATTTATTTGTTATATAATATATCTAATCTAAGCAATATATTATTATAAAGAGAGTGTGAATTTTGTGATTTTGTTTACAAATTCTAAGTTTTTCTTCATTGTATGGAAAAAATAAAGAAATAATATGTGTACTACTAATGTGCTTTTAAAGCATAAGTAAAGATTGATTCAATTCAAATCCTTTGTAAATAAAATTCTTTTATGATAATTTAAAAAACGGTATAACTCGACAGGGCTTGAAATAGAAAATATATATGTGCTCGTATAGTGGTAAATAAATAGTAACATGTTCAATAAGGGAGAGGGAACATAAAATTTGTACACGTGTTAGGGACGGGGTCGCGAGGATCGCGCCGCGTGTCGTACTTCTGAAATTGAGCGATATGGAGGGTAGTTAGAAGCTTACATTTTAAATGTAACGGTAATCAGGATTTTTGTATTTTATACAGATGTTTCAACCCAATTACAGAAGCAGCTACGACTTGAAAAGACAAGAGGAGACTTGATTTGATTTGAGTTTTTTATTGAGTCAGCGTTTGCGATGTTATTTAAACATTGTAATTTATTGACTGATTATGATAATAGTAGCCTGTAGTTCCCCTGTGCTCGTGTGTAAATAAATTGTACGCCTAGTGAACGATCCGACTTCAATCCCTAGTCTGTACAAATATAAGTCACTTATATGTGACAGAGAAATGTCTGTTCTTGGATATGAAATGACGGCGATGTGTTGTTTATGTATGGCCGCCCATACAACAAAGTAGGTTTAAACTGAAATGGGTTGGATTTATCTTTAAAAAAACACTGCAATGTTACAACTGATCGCGTATCGTTACAAGATCCCTTTAAGGCACGGCACGCCTGTTTGGAATCGTAAAACATTTCTGGGAAAAGTTTTGTATGGAAACAATAACGGGGAAGGGTACATATTGTAAAGCATATGTGCGTAATGCACGTCTAGTTGTAGAAAATAAAGATATTTGAGACAACTGTTTTACTGAGTCGACATAATATAATATCGTTAAGTTTTTCCACTGGCGTCGTCGGAGTAAATATGTTGTGTATATGTGTGTGAAAGGTCTCGCTATTCTCTGAGTATGATACCGGGACGCACAGAGATGAGAGATATTATTAATTTTGATGTAAAGCTCCGTTTTCGTTTAGGGTTGAACGCTAGAATTCCGCGCTGGCTAATTGAAAGAAGAAAGAAAGAAATGATTGATACAAATCACATTGAGAACACTGTTAAACCTATGATTTTAAACTAATGTCATTGCGGAATGTATACATTTTATTATGTAACGGGTACTCACGATATGTTTTATTTATTGCCAGTTTACACATATGTATGTGTGTAATTAATTTTAAGTGGAGACGGAGCGCTAGTAAGTAATAAAATGAATAACAAATATGAACATAACTGAAAATTTAATGGTTTTGGCCCGACCTTCTAGCGCGATTATTAGTTTCCATAAGGACATTAACTTGGGTACCATTCAGTTATAACTCAAGTTCAACGACAGAACAGAAGCTATACAGCGAAGCAATTTATTTCGTATCAACTGCAAACCCTTCGAATAATTTACTTGGCCGAGTCTCTAACAATTGATACAATTTTGTATACTATCGATCAATTTCCGATGTCGATGTAATTTCAACGTTCCGACGTCTACCTGTGTTATACCTACCGAGGTACAATGATATTCTGTTTGCGATCATACGGCTAATACACCCGTTCTACCTACCGGTCGTGGCGTGGAGCGATGTCCTTGCCCATGAGTAGTACCTACTACCTACCTACCTACGGTAAGTTATTACTGTCAGACTTTGTGCGCGGAGATCCATTGTTATTAAATTATTACGAATGTACTTTGCAACAGTACGCGAATAGAACGTATTGTACAGCGCTACAGGCTATTTCGTTAATGTCTCTCAGCTGTTTTCGTATATTCATAACATGATGACAACTACGACGGAAAATGCAAATTGTCGAGTCATTTATAAACTACACGTACAGCAATATAACTATAACAGGAAGTACTTTACGGCTTGTAATGATCTGATAATTGATTAGTAAAGTTATATACTCGTTTATATACTTTTAACTACTGTTTGTGCATGATTGTCCATTATATGCGAGTATGAGGTGCAAGGCATGTTTAGAAATATATGTCGTCATACATGGTCCTCGTGGATTGTTGCAATTTAGACTAATCATAATCATAACACACCTAGGGTAGATATTACAATTATGTTTATACCATAACCAGTTAGTTTACTCCCGTGGGCTCTGTAAAAGCTTAAGCATAAGGTTGTGGTCACCAGCAGTATCTGAGTTACTAGTCTTCATGACAACACAGAATTATTAAATTTGCGAATTAACTTATTAGAGACATTGTCACTTCCAGAAAGAGTTGTTCGTCAACTGAATTCCTTTTGATCGGATTCATTTAACTGTTCATCATTTTATGAAAATATAATATTCGTAGTTGTAGTACAGGCGATGAGACAAGTACCCAAGCCATGGTTATTATCGATGGCATAAGGCAATTTTGTTGTGGCTAGTGTTATCGACACGACCGAATCTACTAATGGTTGCGGGGGACAGGGAGCGATATTCCACTCTGATTAATCGGAATATAAGAAGATCTACGTTGAATTTCGAAGTTTAATATCGGCTTCAAAGGGTTGGGTTATTAAATGGAGTTAAAATAGAAGTGAAAACGCGTTCACATCACTGCGTATCGCTATGATCACACGTGGCTTCAACATGTTAATGGCCCATTCAAGGTTACACCATCACACACTGAGGTGTTCGTGCTGAAACTCGACTATGTGACGTTCGTAGCGTCTGTAGACGCAGCGACCGCTATGTGGTTCAACGGAGTCGTGTCAAAAGTTAGACGTTGGTACCGAGGTCCAGATGTGCACATGCAATTTTGCAACTACCAGTCACTATATGCTATACTAGCTCTTCACCTGTACTCGCGTTACACGAAAGAAAGGTGTCGCGGCTCTCATCGATCGCAAACGCCGTCAAGTTGTAAACAGTTGACATGTTGAAGTATTGTTGGGTGTAAAGAACGTTATCGTAATTTGTGAGTGCGTGGGCGGGGTCACGTCGCCTCACGTCGAGAGAGGACGCATGGCTCGGCAGAGACGCCCTCCTATAGATATTAGATCTGCAAATTGCTCGTGTTATGCTGACCCCCGCTTGTCGCATGAATAAATTGTTCAATTATAAGCGGACTGTCCTTTTTGTTTAATTTTCCGTGGACATTTAGGTAACACTCGATTTATATTATATTTTTATAGGTAGTGACAGTACATTATATGTATAGTACATTATATAGATTCTGCTGTTAAATATGTTTAAAATAATGATTTTGATTTAAAGTTCGGAACACTGCTTCGATAATAATGTTACAAATATGGACTTTTATGTAACACTTGATTGATACTATATTTTTATTGGTAGTGACACCTCCAAGTAGGGACTATTTCAACATTCTCAGGTTGGCATAGTTTGTTTGTAATTTTTTATGGTTTATTGGAATTTAAATAATTATTTAAAATTTATATTAGTCGTCCACTGGCGTCTAGAACATTTTCATATACGCCGAAAGAATGTCAAGATGGTTTAGTAAAAATACAATTTTTCAGTAAACTAAATCGAGTGGCTTCCGTATACAGCACGTAAAACAGCATCACTGTAATGTTAATTTCCACAACGTTCACATCAAGTACTCCATGAGATGTATATAAAGATTTATTTATAATTAAATGTTGCATAACGACCATGAGTCCTCCTTACCCCCTAACATGTGGATAACCCATCGGGCCCTCCGCACATCCGGTATCAGTAATGAGAAACGCAGCGCCCTCTAATAGCTTTATTGACCCTCTTACGAGTGAACCGACAATGGGACACCGCAAGATTCTCGTTTATGATGTAAATACTTTATTCATGAGACTTCAGTATTGCTGGAGACGTTATTAAAAAGGGCTTGGAGCCTATCTGTTTATGGCAATCATATGGTTGCTGAACAACATATGTATAATACCAAACTTGTTACACTTAACGCAATGTATGGGATATAACGAACTCCCTTCAGTTGAAGCCTGCAATTTTCGTGTTGCACTGACCACCGGATGCAAGCAATGGCATCCAGCTTAACAGCGTGTTAAGATTCTTTACCAGCCTGCTTAGCTACCATATCCCTGAGTGCAACTTCAGAATGTTTTTTCCATATTTCCGCAGCGTCTGGCGCTTAATCCCTTTAAAACTTCTATTTGTAAGGTGGTAACGTTATGGTTTGAAAGTCGGTGCAACACACCTCTCTGACTTTTCGAAATGTATGCGTATTACAAATTAATTACAACTAGTTTTGACGATGGAAAATATCGTGAGGAAACCTGTGTAGACCCGAGAGTTCTTAATAATGTTCTCGACGGTGTGTCAAGTCTGCCATTCCGTACTTGACTAGCGTGCCGGACAAAGGCCTTAAACTCTCTCACTGGGAGAGAAGCTCCGTGTCGTGCAGTGGGATAATTGTGTATTGTAGTGAAAAAAAAAACTCAATACCCCTAAGCTAGTGCTAACATATACTTATTTTAGGTTTTACTCATGTTTATTTTAGGAGAAAAGATGTGATCAAAAAGGATATTGCAATCTATTAACACAGGCAAAGTCTTATCATAATATCCTTGATAGTAGGATTATTACTATGAGAAGTACGACAGCGACCAATAACGTAATTCCTGTTATTTCGTGTTGTTAACTTCGGAATTCTAATCACGGAGGGGACCGTAATGTTAGGATTATTATTTGAAAGTTCAATGTGTTGTTCGGTCCGTATATGCTGGATATATACGAGACTTTTAACATGATTTCTTAAACGAGTTTTTGTTCGAAAAAAAAAAACATATTTAATTCGTAATGATAATAATAAGTGCACCTTTTTTTGTTCCTCAAACAATTTTTGGTGGTCATAAAGTTACATTATTAAGTCTTAACGCCATCGACCACGATAGAATTTTAGAAATCTCGATAGTCATTATTCATGTCATTATTGAATATGTGACGTCGGTAAGAATGTGATTGTCTGTTTGCAGAGAATTGTGTGAAGTGGTAAATTGCGGTACGTTGCCGTTGAACTGGCGCCGTTAATCATTGTACTTGGAAATTCATAAAGGGCGTAATCGACGCTAAATCCTCTGCTTACCGGCCGCTGCCGACTCCTGCTCTAGTTTTGATGTGGTCCAAGTAATAAACTTTTGGTCTTGACGCGTCTTGTTATCTCTAAATAACGTTATGGGATAAAAGTTTTTTTGTTGAACCGTCATTTCTATATTTTGTATCTCGGTCGTCATAAAGCCGATCAACGAAGACTTGTAGACTCAATGGTGTGAGGAGTGCGAAATAAGACACGCTCTCAGGTGTCTAACAGCGTTCGCGGCTATTATCGGTATGAATAAACGCATTGTATATAGATGGGTTCTGCTTGTCTTCCGACCTTTGACGTCCTAATCAAATCTTACACTTTGCTTGTATTTTTCATATTATAAAAGTTCCGTACGCCGAATGTAACTAAAATTTGTGTACAGTGACGTCATACAACATTTTTGCATATTGCTATTATTTCTTTATCATATTATTTCACTATCAACTATCGTTGTAAAAAAATGCAAAAAGCAAAAACAATGGAATATTTGTAACGGTGTGTTCATTACTGTAAGTTGGCGTTCATACACTCGACTATAAACACAACTCACTGAACAAAATTTTACTATTACTACGAAAATAAGAAAAAATTACGTACGTACGTAATTATTATTACATGGACGATATGTTGTTTGCGATTCCTGGAAAAGGACGATCCACCGTTACACTCTTACGCTTTTGTTTTGCACCACCCTACGCCATTCTAAATTCTTGTTGCGCCCCTGCTGCAGAGACCCGGTGACAAATGATCTGAGCTATTGGGAAAAAATGTCCCGCCATTGTCAAGCCATAACCGAACACGGTTCATTCTATTAGTTTAATGGATGTTTTTTTAGCGTACGAACAGTTACCATTTACCATTAATCATTTTCCGCGTTGCGTGTCATCTATGCAGTTTTTGTGTGGTCGACGCTATATTGAGAGACTTTCGTTTTTAACATTACCATTACATGTTGGTTTATTAGTCTGTTCGTTTGTTTCTTTGTTCATTTTGTAAGTTTCACTCTGTGTTTCTTTGGTTTGATGAATACTTAAATAGTAGATTTATTTACGTTATCTAATCGGTACAGTTTTAGAGCAGCATTTCTTAACTGACTCCGAAATAATTGTGTTTCATTTAATTTAAAAAAAAACATTGACAATTCATGACACATTGCAGTCGATGCAAAAAAACGCATTAAACCATATTTTATGGCGGGATTGATATTCACAGCTGCTTTTAAACTTTCCGCCGTTCAATTTATCGAAAATTGAAAAGTGCACATATTATTTGCGTCGTTATTAATTAGACATATGCGTCGATTTCTCCCCATTCGCTAAATAAATTACATATGCGGCGCTGCTATCGCGATAACGCGTCGCATTGCAAGTCTTTATCTTGCATCATGGGGGCCGTGAGTCAGATGGCGTTTTGTGGGAAATTTTAATGGTAGTTAGACACTAACGATTAATATATTGCACACGAAACGATGCGAAATTACATAATCACATATACATGATATTTTATTGTTATATTTTATATACAGGTGAATCCGAATCCGGAGCTATGAGGAATAGCGAAAAGTATTCAAAAGAGTCTCGGGCCCGCTTTTCATGAAAACTGAAACTGCATCATTGGATTTTTGAAATATCAATATTCCTAACTGGAAATCGAATCCGTTGAATTTGAAAAAAAAAACACTGTATTATTACACCATTCGATTGTATTGCGAATGAGGTTAGAAATATAGGAAGTGTTGACGTACGGTAAACTTACGGAGAGAGCTATTTTTTAACAAAATCCTTTTTTATTTTTCTTATGTTGGGTATCTTAAGTTAGTCAGAAGTTACACCGTCACTAAATAAAGCACCAACGATTGTAGATATACAAAGATCAAACGATGTTGGAACTGTTTCAAATGTCAAGCGATCCCTCTATCTTTTATAAAACACTTATATTTTAAGCTTTATTATTCCAAGTAACGTGAGAATTTCAATATTAATACATACATATGCTGTTTAAGCAGCGCCAAGATAAATATTAATAAGTAATTAGGAATATGATATGCGATTGCGGTACCGTTTGATTTATTTTGCCAGATGCGTGTGTAGTACACATCGTCATATTTAGGTACCTACTGCACGATTAATTTAATATAATAAAGTGATTGGTTGGTTGTACGAAAGAGATGCATGTATGATATGAAATCCTTACAAATAATTAAACAGTTTATTATTGTTCCCTTGTTAAACAAGTGGATCCTTACTTGAATCGAAGTCAATTACGTTTGCTCGTGATGCAATGTGAAATAAAAGCTTATCCACTTCCAATTTTGCCTGTAATGTGTGTAATGTGTTATGTTTTCCAAAACAAGTCGTCATAATCAGTAGGTTAGGTTAGTTTTTTAAAGGTAGTCAATTTCTTCAGTTGTGATATTCAAATAATAAGTATTATCAATATAAAATATAAGGATTATGTAAAAACGTCGGTATTGACCCCGGTATTTAAACGTAATGATACTTATATATAATTATATTATTATTATTTTTTTTAAGTACGACCTTACAAGTACATTTAATGTTTGTTATTAGTATTATAAATTCTTTAACACATTCTGTAACTGTTAAAAACTCTCTCACTTGTATTAGCTCGTGTCAAATTCTATCGCGTTGTTTAGAAACACTGATTACACACAGACTGGCAGTAAGTAGTAGGGATTTTTTCATTATATTTATGGATTATTTGTATTCAAACACTAGTTTTGAATATATACGTGTATATTTATATAAGTTTTGTATTTTCAGTTAAAGTCTTTGTATACATCACTTTTAATCGTCTCAAGATGCGGGTACCACTGGTCCTAAGTTAGTTATTATTGTGACGGATCGAATTCAATGTCATCGGCGAACCAAAGTCACCAATGCGTTGATTGACACAACCACATTGAATGGAAAATGTTGAAAGGCCAGGTCTAACGGATTCCGTCCATTTCTGAGTATGTGTTGACTCTTCTTTTAGTGCACTCTGCAGACCAAAGCTTCAGGGAATAAGGTTAAATTCCTTATTTGTAAGTAGATTAAACATTGTACTACATATATAGTTTACTCTCGATGTTACAGAAGAGTTTCTTGAGGTTGCTTATAAGACTTTCTTTTAACATTCTCTCGAAATTCTTCTGACATACTTTGAATGTGTTTCGGTGGCATCGTTGGATAGTCAGTGATTAATTTTTCCTCAACACTAAATCACCCGGTTGTACAAAAGTTTTGCTGCTCACAAGCGTATCTTGGAAAACGCCTTTATAAAATCTAAGAACATTCAATCATTAAAACAACATGGCTCTATGTATCACATATCGAAGCTATACCATCCAATTGCCCTATTTTGTTTAATGAATCTATAAACGTTAGCTTCGTAACGATACTTGTGTTATCAAAAATTTTACATATTAGCCTTAACCTCCTATTCCGGAACAGACAATTTCCCTAGTTATCATAATAATGCCCTAAAGCGTCAAAGCAAGTTAGTCGTCACTTTATTGTGGGGGGGGAGCACTCGCCGCTAATTGGTCGACGTGTCCATCCCTGATTGGTGTAGATCTGGCTTTATACAAGTAGTTAGAAGACGATACGGTAAGACATTGACGTGGTTGGGCATTGCTAACATTTATCGTATAATTGTATCACCAAAAGAATGAGGAGAATTATAGCTTCACTAGAGTGTAGTGAAAAATATATTTTTTATTGATTGATTGATATAAAAATAATATTTTTTTCTTGTAAAATATATTGCGGGCATATTATGTGCGAGGCAAATGTGACTTTGACATAGTCGATTGTCTCAAGGTTAGTATCAGCTATAGAAATGAAAGAACGTCGACTCAGGCAGCTCGTTTCTCACATGACATTTTTTTCTATTACACCAACCACTATTATATGGTTTCGTTGACTGGGTCAAAACAAATACAATTTAATATAAATTCAAATATAACGGTATCATAGTATTTCTGAACTACTAAGAATGCGGCCACTCTTACACAAGAGCCCTGTAGACAGATATAGTTTTCTTGTTACGGCTGAAAAAAAAATTTAAATTTAGAAGAAGTCGGCCAGCCAGAATTTGTTAAGCGAGCCATCACAACTGGACACAGACGCTGATAGATTTTGCTCTCTCGATTGTTAGTGATTAACAAAGTTCACAGGCATTTAAGGAGTTTGTTAGACGTACCATTTGTTAAACTTTCTATGAAGAGTTCTGCTTTCGATTAATGCTGTTTTTTTTATGTTTTATCAATACCATCTAGTGGTAAGTGGTGATCTATTCTAAGATGAACAAACTGACTTATAAAAGCCTATTCACTCTCCTCTTGAAAAATCCCGCGATATATGGTTGAAGCAACTCGCTTCACACCAAAGTTATTGATTGTAAACATGGACTTTAATCAATCCGTTAACCCAATTCTGCAACCACTGAGCGCTTTAAAGTATATTTTATTGGTGTGATAGTACAAGTGTGGTTTAGTTTTGTGTTATTGTTAGTCACAATGTAAATAGGATTGTTTTGATAATTATAACATTATTTTCAAACCATACTGTAATGATTAAGGAATTGAGGAGTTTCCTCAATTAAACATATTATATTGTGTTTTTTTTACCACAACATGTTTTGTTTGTCCCCTCTCATAATCTATACATATAATTAAATATTAACAGATTTACATGAAAAACAATTATTAGGCGCCTTTATTAAGTCAACAGTAATTGTTAGAATTTGTGTCTGTTTGTCTGTGTGTTGGTGCGCAATAATCTCAGACACGGTGTAACCGATTTCGTTATGGTTTTCACTATATTGTGTTCCAATAAGCATCACTTAACATTTAAAGTTCGATTCATTTGAATCTATCAAAATATTATATGTTATAATGTTATAAATGAATATATTTCTAATTCCCAGAAAGAGGAAAACCCAGTCTTAAAACCTAAATAGATATTAATATTTAACTATAACGTATATCTATGTATGTCTGTACTATCTCTTCTACGGAAGTGTGGCTAGCGCCCAGTATCGAGCTTTATGGCTCATCTAATTATTATATTATATATTCATATTTTGTCATATTTTGTTTGGACCAAAAGTTGGTATACCTTCCTTGCGAGAGAGGCAAAGTGAAGTTTTTCAGAATTACAAGAATCCACTTTTTACGTCCTTTTATCTCGGTGTCCAATATGGTAATTGAATCACGTTTTAAACATTTCGTGGTCGGTGTAAGAAAGATGAGTTAGCCAGGCTGATATAGAACCTACTGCCATACACGATGGAGATTAGGCGGTGCAGACCTTAGTGATCTCTAATATTAATTTAAACCGTGATTAATTCTCAAACATTCGAGATGTTTGCAATTACATGATATTATCCATGATAAGATTAAACCATATTTTTTTTTACAAACACAGCCAACGTTAATAGAAACAGATTAAGCTTCATTGACGGCCGCCTTCGTCGCTATGAACGCAACTATAATTAACACAATGAAGTCTGCGCCCCTCGGCGACAATGGACACACGTATACGGGACCATTCCAAATGGCCAATTATAATGAGGTCATTAGGAAGTGTTCGACCCGCATGTGCCACGTGGCTCTTACTAAGCACCGGGCGTCCGGATTGTGGTTTTAGGGTTTTAAATGCCAATAGGAACATTTATAGAATCGTCATATGGGTGTTCGTGTGGGCAGCTGATAGTAGCACTGTTGGGTTGGAACGTCTAAAATTGTGCGAAGGTTGAAAATTTTATGATTGCTTTCCTTCAGTTGATATACAACTGTTCACAATCGATTGCATAATATGCCCGTTTTGGAAGTCTTGTGATGCCTAATTTAATCGTATGGTCGCTTTTTTACCGTTTAATGCGCACACGGGCTGCTGTACCGATGAATCAATTAATAAAAGATGTCCGTGATGCCTCTGATGTTGCAAATGTGCATAGTCCACGGTGACTACTTACCCTACGGTTACCATACCATACAGGCAATTACCATAAAATAAATCTGTCTTTAGCCGGTTACGTGGGCATCGTTGTTCGCGTAGGACGCGCAACAGAGATAACGTAGTGGTTTTATCACCTCCACTGCAAACGGAATGCATTCTCTTTTTTTGGTAACAACGCAAGTTGAATTCTGATTAATATTAAGTGTAGGGCCGTTTGCATTTTTATTGTGCTTAAGGAGCCGCTTTGGATGACTTCGACGTACCGCTCGTTGAATCACTCAGTCCGGTTGTGAGAATATGCACGGGGGGATTGGTTCCGAATTATCGCTGTTTTTGGACTTTATTTTTTTTTGGATACTTTCCGCGTGTTCTTTATGCTGAGATTATTTTCTTATTCTTGTTTTGAGTCTCGAATTTATAGAATGACAAACGATACTGTTTAAGCATAAGTTTATTAATTACTTCCGAAATATAACTGTATTAATGTTGTAGGGAGAATGAAATTTGTGAGTTTGTGTGTATGCGGTGAGTAATCTCCGGGAGCACGGTATCTATTTGTAAAATTCTCTTACTCTATGTAAGGTAAATTATTCCGGATGAACATAGGCTATAGACCGACTGTATATATATATATTTGGGTACGTGAGACTGTAATATTTATTATTGACTTCAAGGCCTGGAATAAATAAAAATAGAAAATAAATTAATTGTTTAACCTTAACGAAGTCGGGCGGATTACTAGTAGTACATATAATGGAAGAAAGGCGAATTGAATGCTAAAAGCAGTAAATTATTCTTTGGGAGCCAACCTTCTGATTACACAGAAAAGCAACGATAGCAATGAAGTAAATAATATAATATTTATATTATTATTTATACGGGTAAAAATTATTTAAGTAACTGCTAAGATGAAGGTGTTTGCGAAGTTATTTCTTGAAGTTTACATTATTGGATCGTTTTCTCAAGTCGCCAGGTAGAGTATTCTAAAATTGCGCGGCTTGAAGGACAAACATTCATAAACATTTGTATTTAATATAACTTAGTTAATTGTGCCTTTTATACAGTGCAGGAATATAAGAATGGTTTGTAAGTTACACCGAAAATGTACTGTCACGAAAGTTGGGGATGATTCGGCAATAAAAAACCCGACAGAGAAAGCAATAAAATCCACAACAATAGGTATCATGAACTGCCAAGAAAGTACGTGGGATACATTACGGGACTTGCCCTTATATCTCGTGTATAAGGCCGAATATCGCATACACGGATTTTAATAACTGCGTCACCGATTGTCCTATTGTCTTGTATCCTTACAAGGATCTGCGCCGTATTGGGGCGGCCTAGAATACTCCCCGCAATCCTATGCTGGTAGAACAGGGTGTCGTAAGAGGCGACAGAAGCCGGCCTGCTTGGTGGTAGGGCTTCGGATAAGGATTATATTATCAGTATTATTATTAAGTCATTAATATTATTTCTGGTATTATCATCTCTCCGTGAAGCCTGCCTGGCTAGCTACCACCCTCCTGCTTGAATTAGCCGCCAAACGACTCGTACTTTCTTTCTTACCTTCTTCTCATTTCCTGGCCGACAACGCATCAGTGATACCTTTGGTCTTGCTCATGTCCATGGGCGACGGTGGCCACTCACCATCAGGTGGCTCGTCTGCTCGTTTTTCCGATATTAACTTAAAAAAAGACAACACTCCTGTGTCGAATCCACGAGAAAAGCGTAGAGATTTCTGGAAAACCCGAAAATCTTTATAAACAGAAGACAACGTCGCCCGCGGATTATGATCCGTGTCTAAGGACGTGATCGTCCCTAAAGACGAGTTATGTCTGCTAGCGAAATACCTTCGAGAAGCCAGCGTGTAACTTCGATTGTTAAACTAGTGTTGGAGTGTGTTACTAACAGTGTAATCAAGTCTATGACGAACTATTTTGACGTTTTCTCAAACCCGTGAATCCTGACAACACGTAACAATATCAATCACTCGGTCAGTTTTTAACGAAACGATACAAGTTAATCGTTGCGAATAAATATTGTATGAGAATGAATTGTTTACCTGCGTAACTACCACTCCATTTTATAATAAACCGTCAAATATTTTTTCAATATGTTCCTCTGCAGCGTTCGAGAGCCAGTCAGTCAGCAAGCGGGTTTTTGCGTTTTCTTGTTGGCGCGTAACTCGTTGATAATGACTAGTGATACTAATGTCTGTGGGCGTTGATATCAATTACCATCAAGCGGCCGGTTTGCTTTATTGCCGGCTATTAAAAAAATGCAAAAAAATAAAAAATAAACGCGTTGGTACCTAATACCAATACTGCTGACGACGTACAGATAACTTGTTTTACATTTTGGATGAAGCAACTAATATTAAACATGAAAATAATGTATAGACAATTAAAACATCGCATCTGTACATTAATCCATGCGCGTCTGTCTGAACAAACAAAGTGAATCAGTCTGTTTAAGATGTTTATATCTCGTGTCAGCATTAAGCAAACGGATGAGTTACTGTGTTTGTCTTGTTACCGAGCTTAAAACTATTCATTAACACAACAATAACTACAACGATGTAACTCCGTAAATGAAGTGTTTAAATACTTTAATGAATCTTACATTATATACAAGACAAGTGGCATTCACTTAACCTTTATGCCGCATACTTTAACATCTGTGACCGGTTATATCGTTTTTGTTATTGATTACTTATTTTTTAAAACCAATATGGTGGACGAGATGGCAAACTGGCCACCTGACGGTAAACTAGTCACCGTCGCCTGTGGACATGAAGAACGAACTGAGAAGTCACCATTGCAACATGGTCCTAAAGGAGAGCTCGTTTTACATATGTTTTAAAGAACTCCATATCATAGCGCTCCCGGAATGCCTCAGCAGGAAGCTCGTTCCACAATTAGCATGTGTATATGTGCGCGGCAAAAAAGATCGCGAAAGTCTGATCGTGGAGGATTGCCATGAATCCAGTCGATGTGAATGGAACTTTGTTCTTCGACGCGTGGTGTGATAATGGGAAGATGAAGTGGATACCGAGTCAAACAGTTCCTCGGACTTACTGTTGTTATATTGATAGTATAGACAAAGGGAATCTAAATTTTTTAGGGAAACTATAAACCGGATGCCGTCATAGAAATGGTATAGTGGTGAACGCAATGATAGGACGACACATAGAGTAAACAACACGTAGAAATGGTACATAGTACAATAGACGTGGAACCACGTCGACACCTTTGAGTAAACTTCACGCTTGTTTCTTGCTTCACGCATGTAAAAAATATTAAAATTATTTTTAACCTTTTCTTCCAGTCAAGTAGATTATTTAAAATTTGAAGCTCGTGTTCAATAATTTCATCGCTATGACACGTGGTTCTCACTGAGATCATAAGTGTATACTGACAAGTTAAAATATAACTTGGTTTGTGGATATGAAGTTCAAATTTTGACCAACAAATAAACGTAACGTTATAGATGTCGCTGTTGTACTCGTATTTGTACTTTAGAAAAGTTGAAATTCAATTGTTTGCGTAACTTTTTAACGCCATGAAATGTGGTTCAATTTTTCTGAAATTTCAAGTAAGTCGTGGGGGTACAGTACATAACTAAAATCGTAATCAACATATTTAAATATGATCACTGCATGAATTTTGACGACTCTTGCTTGCTCGCTTTGTGTCAATTGAAAGAAAAGCTGGAGAATGCTTGGTGATAAATTTTACAGAAATTCTATTTCTTATATCGTTCTATGGTTTTGGAGAAATTACATTTAAAAATTCACTCTCGGAATTAGGTTTGCTAGAATTGTGTGCAATGGGTCAGATTCAATTAGTAGTTCATAAATAATATATATTAAGATGAACCATGGCCCTATTGGGTATAAACAATAAATAAATAATTGATCAAGTATTTAATTTGTTCATTTACTTATTTATTTATTGTTTTTTATTTAGTGATGTAAATTAATTGACTTTTAAAGTAATTAAAAATGAGCATTTTAAAGAAAAAAAATGTTATAAAGTGTCAACGCATAACTACGTGTTACAATTCAAAGTCTATTTGTCTGTCTGAACGCCAAATTGAAAAAAACAATTGAAATGGTTCTTATGCGGTACCCATCAATAAATTACGTCCTGCATCGATTAATAACTAAGAACGACGCACGCTAGAAGTGCTTTGCTTCCTCATTCATACGATAATGTAAATATAACTGATTGATTAACTGGTTTGCGTAATAAATGATAAATATTTCCAATGAAGAATGGAGCACGATGTGAACTCCGCGGGTCACATCCCACAATCATCGTTGCCCTGACACTGCGTTAGATGTCGCTGGTGTCGTGACGTCTCGCCAGTACAGCGATAACGCCGCCGATAGAAATGTTTGACAAGCCAGCCGATAGCGTATGTATCTATATTTTAAGTGATAGTTATTTGATTGTTTATTTTACGATCGCTTTTAGGGTTCCGCATACCGGACTAAAAAATGGTATTGTAAGTAAACCACTCACGTGTCTCGTCCGTCTGTCTCACGTTATTTATCGAAATCTACGGGACCGGAAAATATTTTAATTAGGTACACGCTGGGATTCCAATTATAAAGTTTAATTACAGATGACAGGGAGGGGAGGCGGNNNGGGGGGAGTAGAGATGGCAAATTGAATTAATATTTTCTCGAGATCTACAGATGGCTTGTTTTTCGCGTCAATTTTTCCTAGATTCCAATTTGTACTTAACCTGTGGTTTTCTGTGTCTGCAACTAAGGACCACAATACAGGTGGCTCTCGTAATGTATTCTACGCAACTAATAAACCGCCGTCGGCTCTCGGAACTTTGTGCATCTTGCGTTTGTTCTCATAAAGTTTGTAATGGAAGAGTTACGTTTGGCCGACCGACTCGCTCGAGAATTTCTGTTCCCATTTCCGTCCGGTACAACCGTGTGGATTTGCTTAGGTGACATAAGTGATGTACCTACATTTTATGAAGCAACTCTTTGGTTCTGAATACGATAATAGAATCGCTCGGGCGTTTGTCGGTCCGTGTGTCGTACTCGATTTTCACCGATTCAGTGAACGGAAAATGTTGGAATTTGTTACACGTGTACCTAAAGTGTGATCATCCGTTAACTAACGTCTATAATAAATATTCTTATCACTTACATTTTTCGTGTTATGGGAGGCGGTTACCACGTATCATCAGGTGGTCCGTCTGCTCGTTTCTCGATTAGGTATTTATTTATGTAATAATTATATACTGTGATTGCGATTATGATACCCCTTTAACTTCTTACTGTTATTATATTCATGTGTGTGTGTGTGTGTGTGTGTGTGTGTGTGTGTGTGTGTGTGTGAATAATTTGTATGTGTTGCTTTTGTTAATCTTGTAATAATTTAATCTCCTATTATTCTACTCGTCAATATTTATATCTCAAACACAACAAGCACATGTCAGTGCAATTGCACTGAACGCACGTGAACATATTCACAACCATATTTCTTGTGCCAGTCTATACTTAAATTACTAGACGGTAACTCACCTCGGTTCGGTTTGACATAAATCCGGAGCTCCATGACGTATTCATGTGAGCGTATGCACCTATTGCCTAAGGTACGCGTGCGGATCACGAATGCGGTTAATGGAATTTTAGGTGTCTTGTAATTTTTGTCCGTACAAAATTTGATCTTTTGTTCAAGGATCAGTTTGCGTGTTGCGTACATTAAAAAACATTCAGTTTTTGTGTCTGTAAAAAGAGGTCGTAAAAAAGGCCGTAGACATTGATTTACTTAATCAATCACATATAATGATATCCCAATTGCGCGGGTTAGTACAATCTTGTATGGTCCGTGGTATGAGTGAATACTACGCCTGATTCCATTGATTCCATTGATACGCGTGATACCCCTAGAAATACACACAGAGAGAAATATTCGAAAAATTGCTTATATGGCTTCTATGTTCGATAATAATATTTATCACGTTTGCTAGAGTCAAGAAACTTATTCTAACATTATAACAGAGAAAGCCCGTCTTTTGTGAATTTGTGCGTATGCAGAGAGTAATAACCGAAATCAAAGTATTTGAATTATTCTTATACTATTTGAAAGGAACATTATAGGGATGTTTTGGATTATACCGATCACGGTTACGGATGTAATGTAAATTATTTCGGATAATTTCGGTTATGGATATTAGATCATTTACAACTTGGAAAAAAAAAAACAACACAGCATTAACATAAATATACAACTGTAAAAGTTTGACTTTATTTCTAGTTATTATGTAGTATTATTATTACAGCAAAAACAATAGCATTAAACATTAATAATAATAAAAACTGTCTAAAATGAGAGGGACACGGATCGTCTCGGCCAGCGAAAATCTGTTGTAATGTATTTTATTTAGACTCTGCCGCTAACCAATATTATCCGAAACTTATTTATCGGATTCGGTTACGGATACGGATATATTTTTATTTCGGATATTAGATAGTTTTGGATACGGTTACGGAGCTCCATAACATACCTGATACATTGTATACATATAATATATTTGTGTCGATTTTGATTTTCAATGTTAAATAATTGTTGAACTTGAACGAAATTGCAGCTGGCCTGTAGTCAATTACAAAATAATAATAGGGCTGAGTTGTGCAATTTTTTTATGTAAGAAAAAGCGGGTTGCTTATAATTAATGTATGGAAAATATCAAAGTTGATTTATTAGAACAGGTTGTGTTGTTTAATACAACAGAGTGTCGCGGAACCCGTCAAGTGCCTCGTAACACTCCCGCGGCGACTCATCTGTTCCTATTAACCCATGATCCTGTCGCTGGTGTCGCTACATTCAAACGATGTCGGACGCGGTGCGCGTTGAAAAAACGTCGATAAAGATCTATCTGCCTCTAGACTCGTAGGTCAAGTGATTCCGAGCCGTCTCTACCAGAGAAGATTTGGATAGGCAGTGATGAGACGAGACGTTCAGTAGTTTTGAATTATTTTTTTGTGTACCTAGTCACGGTCGATTTTAAAACGAGTTCGGTAGCAAGACAGACCGGCAAAATATCCCACCACCGCGCAAGTAACGTCGAGATTAAAGTAGGAGGTTCATGGTCCAACGACTCCCGGCACGTTCAGCAGGGCGCGCCGCGAGCAGGGGAGGCTTTGCCTCAAGGGTGTATGGAATTCCTCACGTTACAATCGTTTTTGATTAAAACTTTTCCATAGGTACTTATTTACTGAGATCACTGTTTGCTAGATGAATATATACCTTAGATATATTACTAGTAGAGGTTGCTGCAATAACCCAATTAAAGTATTGTTTCAATATTTATGGTCCTGTTTATAAAAGTTGATCGTGTGAAATGGCCTTATGTCCTGCCCTAAGTCGCAGAGCGCTCAAAGAACTCATTAAGCTGACGCCGTTAAACTCCAATTCTGAGGTCAAAGCTTACACAGATAAAATAGTGACTGAGGCAGTACTTTCTATTAGCGATAGTTATTTCATTGAATACCAACCCGACGACAGCAACAACAGAAAATACGAATAATGACAAACATTGCCGAGGGCTATTAATAGAGTGGATACAGATACATTGTAAATAATATCCGATTATTCCGATTAGTTATTGATTTAACTGAACACAGCAATGTTTGAGTGCAAGTACATATAAGTGTTTTGAAGGATAGACACTACAATTACATTTGTGTACGAAGAAATATAAAATAATTTTTGTTACTGAATAGAATCTTTGTTTTTTTTGTTGTTAACATCTAAACTTTTATAACAATCCCACCTGATGGTAAGTGGTGGTGAAGTCTAAGATGTTGAATGCGTTAACTATCATATAAAAGCCTGTCTCTCCTCATGAAGACTTCCACATCGTAAGTGGCCGGGAACACCGACGCGGGCAAGTTATAACAGTCCTCTGCAGTGCGCACAATGTGTGACGACGCAAGCCGCGTCGTCCGTAGAAGCGGTACGTTCACTACGTGTATACAATTATAAATGCGCATTCAGTTTTAATAAAAAATATATAGGTTTTTTCTACTACTGCTGTAACGACGTATCCTGTACAACTGTAACAAAATTGGAAATTCCACGTTTGAAATCCAATCTAACCTTTATAATCCCAAACTTCTAACTGTCAATAACTTCTTAGATGGAATTGCTTTTAGTCACGGCTCAAAAACTCTACGAGCAGATAGTCGGGGGGTTTTAATGAGATTTAGGCGACACTGTGTCGTGAAATACTTGGGTTCGTTCTGTAATGCCTACAGTTATATAATGACGCAGGAGATTATTCCGACGACGAGATCTAATGTGTATAGGTCAAATAAAACGATGATTACTTATTTCTATTATCCTTACCTGACCCTTATATTATTTATTGTAAGTTAAAAGATTACCTTTCACATTAATGGTTTCCAATAGAAATGGTTAGCAGTCACCTGTCCAACTGGAAACCGCCGTTCATGAATGCCCATAATATGCTAACATCACCGAAGGTTAGTTGATCAAGAAGTAATCGGGAAGAACCGCTTTTGACTAGCTTTTTGCTACGACCACATCAATAAGAGTTTGTTTGTACGTTATCTGCATTAATGCTTACGCCAATACCTATATAAATGCAATCATAAATGTTCACATACTCACGACCCATACTGGGATTCTTTGTTGTGGGTGACATGGACATAGACAACTATGACATAACAAACAAATTCTGGAAACAACGGTCACATAAATGTTTGCCCCAGCCGAGCATTGAACTCAGAACCTCGCTCATCAAGCATGGTATCTATTAACTGAGCTAGGAGGCCGTAAAGCATTATAGTAATATATGTACAATTCACGATAAATTATGTTAAAAATATTTTTTTTATTAGCTGGCCCAGCGGCCGTTGTTCTGTAATAGATTTAATGTAAATAAATGTATATTTTTTTTATAAATTGATTACAGGCTCATGACTCGGAATATACAATAGCAAGAGTCATAGTCTTCGTAAAAAAATGTATTCTGTAAATATAACATCAATCCTTAGATGGAAGCAATGATAGCCTAGTGTTTTGAACGTAGGTCTCTCGCCCGGGAAACGCGAGATCGAATCCCACACGCACTTCAAAATTTTATATATTAATTATCACTATCTTCGGTGATGGAAGATTGCGTAAGGAAACCCGCATACCTGAGAGTTCCCCATAATGTTGTCAAAGGTGTGTGAAGTGTGCCAACCCGCACTTGGCCATCGTAGCGGACTATGGCCCGAACCCTTCTCATTGTGAGAGGAGACCCGAGCCCAGCAGTGGGACGTTATGGATTGTGATGGAATGATGAACATCACTCCTTCACATGTGATGCACCTGTGAAATTATATTTTGAACGTGAGCGATGCTTTCAAGTAAACATATTTTCAAAGCACTTAAATACGTGAGCTGGGTACACATTAATTCTCAAATGTTTGTGGTAGTTATTATTAGTATAACATTAAGTTTGTTGCCCTCGTGTAATTCTTAAAGTTATACCGAAACGTTTTTCGCCGTAAAATGTTGTTATTAAAACGTGTGAGTTTCTAACGTGAATGTAATTTTCGCAGTCTGATGTTTAATTAAATGATCTTCGTTATAACCCTAATTATGTAAAACTAACGGCTGCTGTTAAAATAATAATAATCGCATTCATAAAATAAAACGTAAGAACGTCCGAGTTAAGAGATTAAGAGATTTCACGAGTGTTTGGTTAGGTCATCGATAACGTTTTATTGAATTATAAATACACAAATATAAACTTCATCTAAAGCCTATGTCCATCCGAAATAATGTACCTTTGAAATGGTAAATAAAAAAATACATATAGTACAGATATACTATATAAATCTGTTGAGCTTCTCTATATGTCTCGAGATAACTCAAAAACGGCTTGACCGATCTCAATGAAAATTGATATGCAATGAGAACACACAACACATATTAATGTAACACATTAATGTTTGTTGACGGGACATAAGCATTTGTAATGTCATATGTGTGTGTGAATATTTATCATTGTACCTTCGTCGCCCACCATGAAAGTAACGGTACACATGCTTGTTATCTGTCTCTCCAACATTTTCATTGTAGTAAGATAAAAAAAAAACAGTAGATTCTAGTGGTAAAAACTTTTCCAATAACACGAGTGCTGTGATAACAACAGCGCATTCAGTCAGCGCATTCAGCGTAAAGAAAGTAGAAGAGTAGCTTACAAATGAGACTTTGTATATTAGGCGTCGAAAGTGTCAATACATTTGTGATTCATTATACACAGGATTGTTGCAACCCTTAGGATATTAGGGCTTATCAATTTACCGATTACTGACAGGGCTAATTAATATAAATATTCCGTTTCTTTTACGTTTAATTATCGTATCTTTTAAGTTTGAAATTTTTAATGATAACTAATATTTTAATATGGCAAAAATATATCATCAGCACAACACTAATTGTTTTAAAATATAATGGAGTACGTAATTAATAAAACTAATTATAGTACCTACCGTTATTTAAATAACACTTTTCCGGTTTTTAAAAATTATTAAATGAACGCATGAATTGTCACTCTTCGTATTAGAAAATAACGGTCGCCCACGTTGTTGCTGGCGTAGATTTTTCTTTTTATTTGTTGCAAGTTAATTCCTATAAATATTAACTGGCGGAGCACTGTACCCTGATACCGTTGGAAGAGTACGGACCCAAGTAAAAATCGTCTTACCGTCAAAAAAAAACTCAATATTAGTGCGTACTTGGCGGGTGGGTACTTGCGTAACTACATGTGTATAAGGCAAATCTTTTCGAACGAAGCTTTTCTGATAATTATTATAGAACTTCAGTTCGTTTAATCACCAATTATGTTTTATTATTTAGTTATAACGCAACTATTTCCATGGCTGTCTATTTCATCTGCAATATTGAGTATGAAATTTTTTTAATATTTTAATGCAGTGGCTGAATATGTTTTATTTAAGTTTGTGATCTAGGTATTAAACATCGATGTGCTCCTATTTAAATTTGTAGCTTGAAATAAGAACTTCCAAGAATTACTTACTTCCACCTTTCAGTGTACTTGGGTGTTAATTTTTCAAAATTTAAAAATCGTATCGCCATCCAAAAGGAAATTGCGTTTGTTATTTAGGTTCCCAGACACGAGAGCAACTGCTCCCTGAAAAATAAATTCTATTGTTGTCTATCAGTAAAAGTGAATTATGTATAAAAATATACTGCTTATTTTATTTTTATAATAACAGTTTAGGAAAATATAACCCTTTTCCCTCAGATTATCTATTATTTTATGAATGAGTTTACATCTCACAAACTCACATAAAAGGATTCGGTTCGGTCGTTACCCGCGTTTCATTTTTATTTCACGCCCGCGCACATAATTTTGGCCATCAGCGTATTGGCTGATTTATCGCATGTAAAAATATTATCCAATCATTGGTATTATCATCCGTCATAATTAATTGGACATATGGCTGTGCACATGGCATGGCCTGCGTACCGTGTACGCGGCGAGCGTTCGCGCCGGGGGCAGGGGTCATAGACAAAGTCACTTCCATTCGCCTTTGAGGACAGAGGTAAACAATCTAATATGGCGTCGGGGTTAGAGACGCTCTCTTGTGGAAATATCGGTATTTTCAAGTGACGGGTTTGCGAACGTTATAATAATGATAAATAATTTGTCACATTCACACATCCGTACTAGCATTCCCTGTGTTGCGGGTGGCATGGATAAAACATATGATTCATTACACAACCCACGACACGGGAACAAACGAATTGGAATCGGGGACCGAATCCGGGAACCCTCGCTTTGCAGGCAGGCCCGATTGATTTACAAAGTCCATCCATGTAATTAAGTTAAGTTAAATCTTTGTATCGTTAAAGGTGAAAAAATCTCTTAATTGTGAGACTAGACCCGAGTTCCAAACCATAACAGTCATTGCTTGAAATGACTATGGTGCGAGATTTTTTAGCGTTTTATATTATTCCAAGTTATATCTGGTACTAACGGTATTAAAAGTATTATAAACCTGGCAGAAATCTGTACAATCAATCCTTTACCGCAGACGATGAGGTTGAACCGAGACAAAAACGCGACGCTGCTTTACTATTTACGAAACGAGGGGGCACCGCGCGTTCGTTTACAAAAACTGTGGCGTGAAAAAAAAACGTTATGTAATGAGCTTTTTCTTTCAATGGCGCTAATAAATAATGTATTTATTCCTAAACAACTCTGACATTGACCTTATTCGAATCCGCTTGTTAGGCTACCGACACACCGTAGTTTCACCAATGATATCATTTTGACATTTTGGACCCCTTGTCACAAACAAATATGGAGCTGTCGGATCGAATACAGTATTTCAACTACGAGCATTTCGCACTGATGGCGCATGTAAAGTGTTCGATCTGGGTCACGTTTAGAACTTCGCAGTTGTTTTTTTTTTGCTTGTTTGCCTTTGCTCGATTACAATCGCACTTGATGGTTAGCAAAGATTTCGCCTGACATGGGGAAGCGCACTAAGTTAGATAAGTCCATACTGCGTATGAACGCGAACACCGATTCAAATTCATTTAATCAAATAGTTATTCTGTAAATACACTTATGCACGTCATTTTTTGCTTCTACTACCGTTTCGAAAAGGTGCTTTAACATTGACGAGAAGAAACCCTCAGAACATCTTTAAAAACGACACTTGGTAATTGCTAAAGTTTAAACCTGCGCGGAACTTTTTTCGACACTATTATTTTCAGGCGTCCTTGTCGTTAATATATTATTATAAGAAATTATACCATTATAAGAAACATATGAACGGAACTGCGTTTAAGTAGCGTGATGGAGTTTGTTAAGACTTCGGTAATGTGGGTAGATTTGAACTCTCCAACACCTTGAACCATAATGGGTTTGGGCCAAAACAACATTTTACTCATGTACTCGTCAACATTAAGACATACACACTATACAAGGAAACATGAAACATTCATCCTCTAAACTTTTTGCTTAGAAACAGTAAGTTCTGAAGTTAAAGTTTTAAGCTGCTGCATCAACCTTAGACTAGGTGCGCAAACTGTAGAGTTTATTTTATTTTAATTATAACAAGATTTAATACTTTCGTAATGA
>PDGT01000056.1:1712152-1832164 GCA_003671415.1 Megathymus violae
CGGCACGTTTGCTGTCCACTCCGCTTTGCGTTAAATCATCCAATTAGCTTAAGTTGATCTTCCTTTTGCCGTAAATAGATGAGGTTTTCTGACTTTACAGTTCAAAAGCAATGACCGAATTAACCCACGAAGCCATCTCTCGTTAATACGAAATTGATGGAAGGCCTAATAAAGTGATAGCACAACAATGAAAAATATTCCATGTTATAATACATCGTCTTTGAATATTTTTTTATAATAAACTCTCGAGCGAAGGGCTCCGCGAACAGCCAAGATCAGAATACAGACTAAATGTCGGCTCAACCGAATTTGGAACAACCTTCATACCTCAGCCAAGGTCACTACTGGACTACGGGTTTATCATTTCAGTGCCACAGAGTACCTATATACAGAGCGTGGATACGTTCATGGTAAAGTATCTAGATCCATGATACCATTCATTCGGATTTCAAATATCAAGACAGATAAACATTGATGTGTAAGTAAAAAGTATTGTTTTAAATGTTGAACATTGTGTAGCACATAAGTGAATAAAATTGTTAATAAATTTAGTTAACGGCACAAAATATAAAAACAACAATCATGTCAATTGTGAAGATAATTCACGAAGCTTATTTAGAAACAATTTAGAAGAAAATTTGCAATTATACTTTTGCCTCGTTTGGGAAAAAAAAATATAACAGTTAATTTTCTACGATACGCGCGCACACCGTTACCCTTTTAAATCGACACCATGAGGTTATCCACACAGAAATATGATATACAAAATTGTAAATTACGTTTGACTTTGAGAAATTGATCAGTTGTTGGTTGGCAGAGACCATATATTATACACTTAAAAGAATTGATATATCTATACTTAGAATATTTAATTTGCAGTTTATAGTGAATATATTCGTCATTTATTATTAATTTTTAGTATTATTAAATATATGTATAATATTACATAATGTTTTGTAGTACTACCATTTATAAGTGTCATTAAGCGACATATATGTACAGAACATTAAACCAAACGTGTAATATTATAAATAGTGACATCTGTTATTTATAAAAGTTAATACTCCTCATGTGGTGGAATCTATAATACTACAAAATTAAAAATCATAATAGCTAGGTTCGTTTAAAGGAAATCGATGTGTTCCCTATTTTCGTGCCGTTATAATCTACTCGTTTCCATGATATTTGTTCAGAGATTGAGCAGCCTGCATATAAAAGTACTCTGTGGTTACCTAGTAATTCTTACATGCGTAGAATGCGCTGGCACGTGGCATAAAATGTTTGGAGTTATTTTTGTTTTGTTACGATAAAGAAGTATATACATTAGTACACATATACACGTTTTTTATGTACAGTTTGTTTTAGTGTACATTTCATTAATAGCAAACAATATGAATATCTCAATGAAAATTATAAGTTCCTTGCGCTTTAAGCAAGTTATGTAGGAGTTCTAAAGTCTCCCCAGGACGATTCCAGGATGAGGGTTAGAGAAGGGTATTTATTCAGGCGTAGTAATATCGGAACCTAATCATCCCAACCACCATCCCAAAAGAGGTAGGTATTTTTTCGAAGATTTCAGTTTGATAGCCAAAAGTTTCATTTGTTAATTGTTAAAAAATTTGCACATACATTGATGAGCTATTTATACTATTGTTTTGTTAGATATCTCCTTAATCCGCACAATATTTCATTCCTTAAGCAACCGCATTAATATCTTTTAATATAAAATTTGATATTAATACATTGTAACTCTTGTGTATTTTGTTGTGATAACATATAATTTTGTGTATATAGAATATAGAATGCTCTAGAATGGTGAAAAAAAAAAAAGATAATTTTCAACCGGGTTACTCTGTGAGTTCGTATTGGGACAGCGCAGTGGGGTACGCTGCAGGTGTCGAAAATTACAAATAATTACCTGTACAGACGGCCGCTAATGCATCGAAACCACGTAAAACTTAAGATAATTTAATCTCCAAGTAATTTCAATAAGAGTTAATTAGATAATCTTTTTTTTTAACCGTCCTATCTACCGACTGTGACGCGTCGATAAGAAGACGACACCGGCCGATCGAATCTATCGGTAAAATCCATCTGTTCATGTTTCAGATTCGGGGTTCAGCAGCCGATAACGTGGAGATAAGTGAGTAACTCAAGTGTACACACACACACACACGCGGGTGACAATATTTGCATGTCTATCGATATGCGAATGGAATCAGCTCGATTAATTTATTTTAAAATAAGTTTTTTTCACGTTAAAAGTCGGCATACCATTAAATGGGTCATTTGATAGTTAAAAGCAACCGGTTCTCACGTCTATAAAACGGATATTAGGTACGCCATCGGCGTCACTGATCCGATGACGATTAAAAGGGACAAACAAGTGATAATGATTCGTGAATACTTGCATATGGGAAATGAATCAAACAAGGTTTTACTTATATTTTACAAGAGATGTAAGGGACTCCATCCGTTTTTGAGTGCAAGCCAGTCTCTCGTGATTGCGCTACAGACGGAGCCATGGTCCCTATTCGAGAACACTGGACTCTGTACCGTCTACTTGAAGCTCGTTGCTCGTGCGTACTCTTAGGTTCTTTATCTGCTTCGCTAGTTACCACTCTTCTTCTAGAATCTAGTTTCAGGTTTCAAATGTGTCATGATTCCAGTGTTGGAGAGTCAGTTAATGGTTTTCAAAGCGAAGAGTTAATACCTTGCTGATGCCCATGGGCGACGGTGGCCACTTTACCACCAGATGCCCCGACTGCTCATTTGTTGAATATTGACTTTAAAAACAGATTAAAGGACAACAAATTGCATTATTTTCCTTCGAAATATAACCGATTGTAGGTAGGGCTGGTATTCGTAGAGATTGGCCGTGTCAGATACGGTTACGGTTATTAATATGGAATCTTAGTTGATTTTTCACACATAACTATTAGGGCACATGCAAATGGTGAAAGAACTTTTGAAATACGTGCCGTCCGGACATTCACAACTCATAAAACACGCAGTATCTCTTTAAAATATTAGTATAGATTAATAACAAATAATATTTATAGACTTACCACCTAGCCATTAGTATATGACGACCCCGTAGCCCAGTTGGCAGTGACCCTGCCTGCCGAGCGTGGGGTCCCGGGTTCGATTCCCGGCCGGGGCAGATGTTTATGTGACAGATAAATGTTTGTTCTCGGGTCATGGGTGTTTGTGATGTGATAATTGTGTATGTCCATGCCACCCACAACACAGGGAAACCTAGTGCGGGGGTGTGAGTGTGTAAACGTTTATTTTATTTTTATACCTAGTAGTTATTGTGCTGTACAATTTACAACAGCGTGTTATTTTAATAATGTCTCTTGGCAATCTCCGTTACAGGTACTTCGTGTTTTACGTATTTTAGCTCTTGTCGTGTCGGTGTTACAGAAAAGATGGTCATCGTAATTTTATAATCGGACACGCTTTCGTTTTCGGATATTCGATTATTTCGCCGACGGTGCAGTTCGTAACGTGCCCGACACACCGCAGCCTGCAACCCGCATGGCGTGTTCGGTTTTTTCACTCGCAATATTGCAATCGTCGATAGCATCTACACGTACAAACCGACGTGGCAATAAATCACGGCGGGTGCAAATTTTAGCGTTTGTTCCGAACCCCCCATCGTCGGGTGATCGATGCGATGGGCCGGCCAAGGTGTTGCCAACGGCGTTTATACAGGGGGATTGTGTTGTTTATGTTATGTGTACAAATATAGGTAACCGTTTTTAACTCACTTGTTCGTTATCGTATTAACTTCTGAACTACTGAATAGATCGTGGTCTTATTTTAGTAACACTCGATTATTCTGAACAATAGTTTCTAGCTAGGAAGCTATGCTTTTTTTTTTATAAGCTGATTATTTTCTTATATAATATACAAGGCAAACCGTTCTCGCTTCGCTTCACGTTACGCTTCGCGTTACGCTTAGAAATAGCACCTACATTATTTTAAATTGATTTATAACTTTTTATTTATAGACAGATTGAGATGAAACGAACTTTAAATGTTAAGTTATGATTACTACAATGCATTAATGACAACCAAAACGAAATCGAGTTTAGCCGTTTCTGCGTTTAGCGAGCACAAACGCACAGATAAGGAGACATAACTTATAATAACTATTTTTTGGTTTGTATCGCTTTAAAAAAGGCCCCTAATAATAGTTTTTCTCATATGTCTTTCATGTACAGAAAATAAGAATTTTATTATTCGTTTAGATATCTTTTTTATTTATGGACGGATTGTAATAAAACGAGTTTCAATATTAAGTAATGCTTACTGCAATACATTAGCAAACCATAACAAAATCGGTTAAGCCTTTGCTGAGATTAGCGCGCATAAACACACAGACAAAAATTCTAACAACTTTCGTTTTGGGCTCCATTGCATTCATAAAGGCCCCTAATAATAGTTTTTCTCGTATATCCTTAATGTGCAGAAAGCGATCGGTAAAAATTTTATTATTAGTATAGATTTGACTTTTACATTCATCACTGTAGTGCAAGAACTAGTGGTATGATCACCGGACTCCCTCCCACACCCAAGACACCCATAAAGAAAGGATTTGACCTTTTTTACGTAAATTAAATCCGTCCCATAATTTGAAAAATATGAATAAATATATTTTAAATTCACAAAACGAGAAAAACCCAGTCCTAAAACAATGCAGGCGCTATTTCTAAGAGTAAGGCGTAGTTTTACTGAAGCGAAGCGAGGGCTGTTTACTGGTAGGTAGGTTTATTACAATAAAGATGCTGACTCTAAAATGGGTGATATTTGTAATGGTTACTAAATATTACTTTGATGAAAGGAAACAAGGGCAGAGTAATGGGCCCCTTATAGCAAATTAATGCCGACCATCGCTTTACGACAAAGCTATTATATTATATCAAATATTTTGTACGGCGGACGGGATGACAGTCGTTCATTATTAACGAACCGGCCACCGAGATATTTGAGTCGTGTTCCAACCCCCATAACTCGTAAACGTACCCTCATGAACCTAATTAAAATTAACACGCATTGTGTTTAATGTATGAACGGAAACGATTCATTTATGGCGGAATTTTTGTACTTGAAGGCATTTTTGTGTGAGCGTATTGCGTCATGGTTCTTGGTATACGCCGTACAATGTACTTACTCTCTGTGCGTTTTGTTTGTCATTCTTGTATTATATTTGACGTTCAGTAGACATTGCGGACCATGCTTCTTAGACTGTCCGGCAAATTACGACATTCTTTCTGTAATCGACATAAAATTTAGTTAATTGCCGAGCGTTTTCTTCTTAGCTGGAAGCGCTTCGGCTGTATCTTTGCTGCTATAATTGTCCATAGGTTTTGGTGACCAACTTCTAGCCGGTTACCCGTTTGGTTGTTTAACTTATCTTACTAAAAATATACATCTTTTAATCAATGTCGAAGAGGGCGCACTGGGCATAGTGGTGGGATGCGTTTCAGAATTTTGAAATTACCTGGAGACGCTATCAAACTGATGTGTCCGCGTGCCAACCACGTTCCCAGGGCGCCTCCTTGTGCCGTCGGGTTATTGCACTCACATTATCGTTAAAAAACAACTGTATCTAAAGATGGAAACTTAAATGTCTGTTTAACGCCTGTGATAATCTTAAATTTAAAGAGAAAATTTTCATTTATCCTTAAAAATCGAGTAACATTGTTGCAAGAAATAAACTGACGTCCATCGCATATTTGATACTATAATATACAAGTCAAGTTGATGTTATTGGATGCCAGTAATGAGGACAACATTATTGTTCATTAATTCTACATATGTATATACATATATAATGTATATATTGCAGGTGTATAGTGACTTATATTAAGGGATTGTGTTTCTTGCACGTAATGCTTCGTGACCCTGTTCCAGGGGGATTGAGGTTTACTCAATTTGTCTTTCTCGGAAGCTATCGGATAACCGAGAGCGTAAGGAAGAACTTTGAACTTTGCGCATGTCAGCTGTAGGTCAACTGTGCCAAAACGGCAAGATTTATTGTGGATTACTGGAATACTCATTTGGCTTTTTAATATGATGCAATATATGAATATATATTTAAATAATACAACTAGATAAATGGATATGTGAAACAGTAATAACGCATAAAGTTAAAATTTAGTAAATGCCTGTTAAAAATGAATAATTGTTTTGGGTTCTGGTTCTATTTGAAAACATGAGGCGTAGATTTTCTAAAGGGATGCAAGGACGAGTTACTAGAAAAGACTTGCAATTGCAAAGAGCATTGATAGTCTAGTAGTTTGAACGTAGGTTTTCTGCACGGGAGACTAGTTTAAATCCTTCACGCAACTCTAACTTTCAAATTAAATAAATGCGTACTATAAATTAAATATCATTCGATTAGGTGAAGCTTTCTGTACGTCCGACAGTTTTCTGTAATGTTCTTAAAATTGTGTCAACTCTGTAAATCCGCACTTGGGCAGAGTCGCAGACTATGACTTTAACCCTTAAATATAAGACGGACCCGATCCCAGCGGTGGGACAATAATGGATTGTAATGATGATAAATATTATAGACTTAATTGCTTTAAGCAGCTTTCTGCACGTAACAATCCGACCTGAGTTTATTCAACTTTCTACAACTTATTAATTAATGATAATTATTCCTTTTTATTAAGCCGTTTGCTAAGTTTATTCCCCGAAGAATGTAATTCTAAGAAGACGTCCTGCTCCACCGAAACTTTTAGTTACCTTGTTAATGTTCTTACAACTGTTTCTAGTGTCCGCGGGCACATACCCAGTATACAATCGCGCGAGGTGCGGGATCTTAGAATCTAGAATATCAGTCACGATGCATTTTAAATTGTCGCAATTTTCCTTTTTAGTGGAGTATTTTGTTACGTTCTCAAAAACTGTGGGCGGTTATTAATGAAGGAGTTAAGGAGTTCCGCATTTTCTTTAGCGTTATTTGCGTTTTAATTGTTATTTTATTTTTTCAAGTTAGTACTATTGGGTTAGGGTAAGGCATGAGATCACCATTTAAGCTGGTTAAGTGCTGGTTGAAAAAAATTTTTTGTCTTAAGACTGTATTGAATGAGGTATGGCTCTGTTTTCACTATATAGAAGGGATTGAATCCGCATAAGCGAATCTCCTCGTTATAAAGCCATTAGACACACCCATCCTCGAGTATCTAGCTGCCCGACTCTGACCGGCTTGTTCAGTAAAGGGCAGAGGTGGGAGTCTGTTTCTCAATCTCTGGTTACCTAAAGAAGATTAGAATAACGCAGTTTCTCGAGAGCATTCGGAGCAATAATGTGGATACTCAGTAACAGTTCTCCACAAGCTGACCTGTGTTAACCTACGCCTAAAAGTAGAGTAACCAAACCAGATAAGATATTATATATTTATTCAGAACTTGATACTTATTTGATAGCACATTAAACAAATCACTGTAGAATGTATTGAGAGAAGGAAGAAAGAAAGAAGTAAATTTATTAACAACTTGTGGATGGACTATTATGATATGTAATTTGAGGGTAGTCACGACGTCCTACTTCAGTGCCTTGTCTGGTTAATCCTGATTTAACTAGTGGTGGGGTCCACATTTGGTTTAACGAAAATTATTAGGTGGCGCCAATACTGTTGCATGCAACGGATGCTGCATGTAAACCACGTTGATATGCCCAAAAAAGATGTAACTGTGAAACCGAACCGTCCTAATGTACTTTATTCTGTCAAATGTAATTCACAATTTTTCACGTGAGTAAATAAAGAAAAACAACATTTTTTTGGGTCGCCAAAGGAATTATTTTATTAAAATATGTTAATGTGTTATTAAATGAATGTTAATCCGTCGTCCGTAAGGTCACAGATTCTGTACAAATAGTGGGGCGGTGCCGACTTCGTTTATTATTTTTTTTCACTAACGAGCCTTCCCTTTGTGTTTTTGTGTTGCCTGTTTTCATCGCGGTGTGTGTTACGTAAATTAAAGTCATTCAGACATTCCACAAGAGCAACTCGCAGGTGAACGTAGCGGTAACTGGAAAAGAAACCACCACAAAGTAAAATTAAAACTGATTGCTGTATAAAAACCAGTTTTAGGTGGTATGGAGGTGCATATTTTAATTTTAAAATGATGTATCCTGCCACATCTGTCATGTGGCCATTAAACCCCCTGTAACACGAATACGAACTGATGGTCTTAGCTAAATTACCGTAGTGTACATCGCCTCTTCCCATCAGACGGGATTATAATTAAGCTTTTACTCGTAATAAGTAAAAAAAAAATACATGAAATTATTGTATGTTAACCGTTCTTTTACCTACATCAATACAATAAAACACAGTATATTAAATCTTCATACACTAATTATATGTATATATATATATATATATATATACATATATATATATGATACTAATACCATATATATTAGTAACATATTGTTATTAATGAAAAATGCAGCTACACAAAAAAAAGATTTGCAATCTGTGAGACATTGGTGTTTAATCTAAGCCTTACCTGTATCTTAG
Organism: Megathymus violae; assembly: GCA_003671415.1. Lineage (NCBI taxonomy): Eukaryota > Metazoa > Arthropoda > Insecta > Lepidoptera > Hesperiidae > Megathymus > Megathymus violae. The sequence goes on from PDGT01000056.1 coordinate 1,720,695, forward strand.
CACATCAGGGTCCCCCCGTATCCATAGGTAAAAAAATTAACTTATCTAATTAAGTTTTTAATAAAAATACAGTGGAATTTGTTTATTTATACTAACTATAATATATATGATTACTATGCACATGTATGAACGTGCGAATATGTGTCTGTGAGTTTTTATGTGATTTGAATGGCTAGTACTATTATACGCAATTATTTTGTATATCTTTCGCATTTGCAATTCCCGACCTCAAATCATCCGACACGCAGGTTAGTTCCTTAAACTCTTTTAAAACACAAGTCTAAGAGCATTACTCATAACTTTGATTTTGTGTTCCCCTTAATTCATTTATACTTACCCTGATATTTAATCTTACTTAGTACACCCTGCCAATAGATAATATTATTATTTATAACTTCTCTCGTTAATGTTGTCAGAAAGAAATCGGTTTTTGGCGATAAGACCGCATATCGTATAACATGTAGTTCAAACTGTTCTCTTATCATGTTCCTGGTATGGTTTACAATAAAAAGTATTATTATTATCTTTTCTAACTATTTTATAATCTGTTTTGTTTATTATCTACAGCACGTAGCCATTGTCTTAATTTATCATCGCATATATGTTTATAGAAGTATGTTATATTAAGATTTCTTGTAAATTTGTTATATAATGTGCAGTTATGGAAATTATAGAATTTACGTGTAAAATATTTTATAACGAGGGTAATTTTACATAATGCAACTAACGCAGCTAGTTATCGGCTTAGCCGGCGAATAATTGACATAACGTGTTTCATATAAACTCTGCCCCTATCCGAAATTATTAGAACCTTTTTTATCATATTCGGTTACGATTTCGGATATATTTTTATTTCGGATATCCGATAGTTTCTGTTTCGGTTACGAAGCTCTATAACATCTCTAATTTTAATAATCACCATCTGTTCTCGTTCAATTTCCATCATTTGAGTTTTATCTGCCTCTTCCTAAACAGTGATGCAGTAATTGCAGTAATAATACAGTAATAGATGGTACTAATGTTTTAAGACCAATTTATTTGTTTCAAAATCTGCTACTTTATCATAATTTTATATACCAGAATGTCAGTAAAATCATGAAGTGTCCTCAGCAGAGCGTTCTGATCGAAAGACAAACTGTGTGTTACAAAGCATGTTATATATTTTTTTTAAACTTTATTAGTCTTGTATTTATTTATGCTTTCAAATATTTTTCAAAAAGATGACAAAATTACGATCGGTCTGTAATTACTTGTTACCAACACAGCATTATCAGTTAATGTATATTATTGCAGAAAATTCTGTATCTTTTATTAGAGGTTTTTTAATATATCAGCATTCGGATTGATTTATAATTTTCAATGCATTATGTATATATCTAAGCATACCCGGAGTTATCCTAGGTTTTATTAGTAATTTCTTCCTCGGGAGTAGTCGCGTAAGACGTGATTTTTAATGCAGGTCCAGGACTTGCTTTTCGATCGGCAACACTTCAGTGACGGCGCTAGTAAAGTCTATGGGCGACGAAGACCACTCATCATCAGGTGGCTCGCCTGCTCGTTTGTCGTCTAGGTGAATATACATAAAAAGTTTGTGTTGAAACAGTATAAAATTGAGGTATGTATGTAGAAATATATATATAGCAAATTTTCACACGTGATGATACGCATAGCGTCGAATTCCATCTTTATTCGGGATGTAAATTTTTCCGCAGGACGTCCAAGCAGGCAAAATTGTTGGATTGTTTAACATTCTCTCTTGCTAGAAAATATAAACGTATTCTATGCGTCCATCCAGTGTCCAATGGTTGGCTTTTCATTATTTACCTTATTATAAGAATATAAGACTTTTATATAATGTTCCTAGAGCAAGCGTGTTGAAAATTTTACAATTATTTGACCACTTTTATTCAGTATTTTCTTAGACCTGTAAATAATTCGAATGTCAGTATCTTGAATCTGTATGCGGAGAGGCTTGCAAATGTTTTTGATGTAGTCAATCAGCATAGATTTTTTTCTGCTTGATATTCTAGTACATTACTTATCTCCATGTAAGTACCTTCTAAGTTCTCGATCTGTCGATCGATCGATTACTATTCTTCTATCTTATGTTCCAATGAACTGTGGGAGTGCGTGTCGATGTGGTTTAAATAATAAATAGGATTCCAAATATGATGAGATTATTTAATGGCGATAATATACAGAGAAATAACAAGATTAATGAATGACAGATATGTTATTGATAAATGCGATGGTAACTAAAATAGCGTTGCCTATTTACATTAATGTATAGATATAGGATCGCTACAGAACAAATTTTCCGTGTACATACTCGTATGTGGTTGTATTTTCAGATTTAGTTTGCTGAAGCTGGTTCGTGCCACCATCTTATTTTTGCAGATATGAAAATTATTGTTTGCTGAATTTTGCAATTATGCAATCCTCGACAAATTTGTGGGCTTGAACTATCTGTTGTTATTGAAAATTGCTCAAAATATATCCGATGTAGTTCAGAATTGCTTCACCGTGTTTACGTTTAAAACGGCGAGTAATCTTTGTTACATGGTCAGTGTCTGGTTCAGAACCCGTACATTCTGATAAGGTATCTGATTCGTGCGTATTTATTTTCGGTGTAAGTAATACATTGCATCTTCTTTTTGATGGTGGACGCTGACAAGATATGATGAAGTGGAGTTAATAATTTATTAATGCCCTATATTTGCCGACGACGTTCGCGTTCCAAGTAATAGATAATATTTGTATATTAACGATGCAGAGTTACAATAGTGTTTGTTTCTTATTAATTTGATTCCACTTGTTCACTTGCACTAGTGAGTGACGGGGTATTAATAAACATTGCAACTTATAAAAACTGTTCTTTGCCTTTTTATCTTGGATTTTCACTCAACTCAACTGTAAGATAATAATGGCCGTTGTTCGGGAGTAAAAAAGTTTTAGTTACATTAATCTCCTAATTAATAAATTGTGTGTTGTTAAGAAACTTCACTTTACACAAGTAATGTTAGCAAACGTTTTAATTTCTTGGTTTTTATACCTATTCTTCTAATACTTGACAGATGTAAAACATAAAAGACTATAGCATATTTATTTCTATGACAAGAACTACCCAAAACACGTCCAATCTTGCACACTAGTTATGGTGACGGTAAACATTGTGAGTAATCCTATACCTGAGAGTCGCCCATTATGTTCTAAAGATGTGCCAAGTCTGCCACCCGCTCGCAGGCTAACGTACCGAACTATAGCCTCAACTTGTGATTGCGAGTGGTGATCCAAGCCTGGCAGTGGAATAATTATGGGATGTGATAATGATGGTGAATTTTGTCAAATGAGATAGTAAGTACGTTTAGTACTGCAGTAATGTAGCAAGATTGTAAAATTTGTATATTATAAAATTTAAATGCTTCACCTTAATGGACCACAGAACAATTATGGAATAGTACCTATATCAGTACATCACGGTACAATTCTACTTACTTATTATTAACTTAAATTCCATGTTATGTTAGACCAATATAGATAATCCCATGGCTTTTTACTACCGTCGCTCGGGCCTTCAAAATGTCTGGCCTAATTGAATGTTGATGGACTTTTTAGGTGAATTTTCATTAATCGAGCGTAATTAAAAGGTGTTATTTGAGAAGTCAAATAACGAGAGTCAAATTATACTAAATTACTAGTTTAAAATGTTTATGTTAAAATTAGCCTCGCCCTGTACTTTTCAACTGGCAACGATTAAGTTACAAAACCAACCTTATATCATTGTGATACGGTCTCTGCATGTTTGCGTTATTCTTACGAGTTATTCTTACGATACTTGTGTATTGGGTAAGTGAAGGTTTGGACAGGTTATTGTTGAAATATTTTGACTTCTAATAGAACTTCTTAGGGTGTAGTTTGCGCCGATGCCGACGCCGCGACATGGTAGAAGGTTAATTACTAAGAACGCGTCTACTGGTGAATTTAATAAGTGCCTATTATTGAAACTACTGGATATTTTAAGTTCAGGTTTAGTAAATACTACATCTGCTTTAGAATTTAATATCTTACCAATATGTGGCTATTAATATTTCTAATTATTTTATTACCAGACTCTACAATTACGTGTTAGTTTTTTGTTTAATTGAAATCGTAAATTTATGGTAACTTTTAAAACGACATTTTTACCCCGTTGTTTGGCCCTCAGCTGCCGGGGACCACACCTAGAAAATATCACCGAGATCGACCGTCACTGCGATGGTATTCAGACCATATATAACTCTATATATAACCATAGATAACTCTCTATAAGTGTAGTCTCACATAAGCATAACCTAACTTTTTGAAGTTTGGAGTTATTGAATTATTCTATTATAAAACCGCAAATTAAATAATTAATTATATTGCTTTTATAAGTGCTGTTGATCGCCTTATTTAAAGGGTTTTTCTGCGCTGTAATCCTAACTATCGGGTTCGGGTTATAAACCCGTCAGGTTACAAATCCAGCTGCGCAGGCAACGAGGCAGGACGGTTCTATGGAAGGTCGATAGGCTTTGAACATCCACAGTGAGGAGTTTAATTCCCTGGGTACCTACCGGTAACCGCTCCAGTTAAATGCAACCGTGAAATATTGTTTGTCTTTCGTTAGCACATTTAAGAAGCCGATTAAGTAAGTGTATTCATCGCTTCGTTTTTGACTAATAATGCGTCCTTCTTGCCGAATAAAGTAACGTTTATTGTATAACGAAAAACCACGATGTCGGAGTACTACTGATTACACAAACAAAACAAAGTGCTTTCGCTGTTGTAATGTTTACTTTAGAATATGATAAATTTCGTTTTTACATTTTTTTTCGTACTCCTACAATCTCGTACGTTTACTTCTGAATCTATTTTTATAATTTTACCTACTGACCCAAATCTTCGATCTCCAACCTATAAGATTAGATTAGACGTTGATATAACATGAACAACACGAATCCTTCGCGTGATAACACGTAGTCGTTAATAACTATTGTTAGTAATGCTTGGCTGTAATTTTAATGTACCCACCATTATTTTAGGCCTTTTTTATTTTAATTGTTTGTATACGCTTTTTTTGGTTTAATATTTTTATTCAAATACATGAATTCTAACGACGGCGATAGGTATTTCCGGTATAAAAAATTGTGAGTACCCGGTTCGGTTATCATGTGTTTTGTACTCGGTATGATAAGATGGTCTATATTTTTGAGTTTATATCTATAAGCGAGTCATAATGGACTTAGTTAATTGCTATAGTCAGTCTGGCCCATTGCACCACTGACCATTTGGAACTCAAAATCCACCTACGGAGCTACGTTAAATATTTCATAAGCTGCCCCGTTAGTGAACGGTATAATTTTAAGAGATGGGATCAGCAAAAAACTACATTAAGGAATAGCCGACCATTAGAAATACATTTAAGGCAGAGTGACCAGAAACTTGGAAAGTTTCGGATAGTCCACGAATGTCGTTATTGACATAAGGCGATGACATTCCTTAGAATAAGGTTACTTCTGGTTTTAATGATTTGATCATTTCTTATTTATTTTATATTTATTTCTGTTCCATAACAACGGTACAGTGTGTTAATAGTTGAGTAGGGTAAGAGCTATATGTCCATCAATATCAGTGGGGATGATAAATTTACGGACTTTATAAACCAGCAGTATAATTTCATTTACAATCCCGTGGCTGGTATATGGTATTTTTCTTTTAAGTTTTAAAAATTGTTCCAGCCTTCAAAATTAAGACATATATGGCATTGGGTCTCGTGTGGGGTGTAAATGAGTATTTAAATTGAAAGGGTATTACGAATAATTTTAAAGAAATTACATTATTTTGTCGTATTATAGAGCTGTTATTCTGTTACAACTTTAAAAAGTTGTTATATGTGTAATTTTAAGTATATACTTATATTAAATTATACTTTTAAGTATATACTTATACTATATACATTTAATATCAAATTTTGAGTTGTGTGCAAATAGCGAATTGTGAAATTATTAAAGTACTGCATATGAAAATCCCTTCATTACATTTATTTAAATGTATTTAAATCAAATTCACTCACAACCTTTAAATGTTTTTTAATCTGTAACATTAAAATAAATTTGTTCAAGGATTAAAAAAATATATTTTGTAAGAGGCCCTTCCCAGTTCTCGGTAAAATACCAGGAAATATATATATACCTATTATCATACACAGTAATCTTATTTTCAACGTATTCAGGTTTAAATGAAGGTGTAGGTATAAAATATTTAATGAATTTATGTCTCTACAATATATGTAATACATTCGTGGCGACCCTGTTCGGAGGTTCATTAATAAATGTTTTCGAGCTCATTGGGGCGTAGAAGGGGGTGAGGGGTAATGTAATCAACTGTCACCTGTCGCGCATGATAAGTTGTATTAAAAAAATGTAAGCCGTGCAGTGGATTTCGAGTGAACCGCTTTCTCGTATGCACTCAGTTACGTTGTTAATCCACGAAAATTTATTTATATACAGTAGTTTCGATATACATATATTTTCACATGAAGTGAATACATATATTTGAACATGAATGAATTTATGTTAATTTATTAACTGTTACGCTACAATGTTTGTTTTTGCAATCCATGTTTAAATGCAATCACAATAATAAATATTTATTACTTATTTTATTACATTGTTATTTGAATGTGGCTTTTAACTCTCGCCAACATATTATGACACTTACGAAATTGTATTTTAAAACTGTCTTGTTTGTAGGAAACTTAATCATGACCGTGACCATACAACCGCCATAAATAATGGATACCATGTAAATCACGCGATAATTTATATTATAATTTAACCGGTTAATGATTCCATTCGTGCACAATCTCTTTAATGTTTATCCGATGTGCAGATTACAGTATAACTGTAATATATCATATATGCGAAGAACGTTTTAAATCGTTTTAAATTAATATCTACAGTTTAAAAATTCAAATGGCATCTATAAAAAGATTCTGCATGTTCGGTCCTTGTCGTAAAAGCGCAAGGTCAAAGACAATTAAAATATGCGAGACAGATAGACAGAAAAATTTGTGACGAGGAAGCTCCGGCAGGTGATGATAATTAAAAAGATAAAGATAAACAATGTAGAAACGTAGAAACAAAACAACGTTACCCAAGAACACCTTTATAGTGTACGAAACAGCTGCCCGTTATAAAAAAAAGTGTTTTAAATGACGCCTAGGATGTTAGTTTTACAAAAACCGATACAATGGTACCCTTCGAAAAGCATACCCCCAATTCCTCCAAGAAATTTTGATTCATAGTCACTAGTCAACATCTTGAAAATGGCCCTTTTATTGTCGTCCTGCTCATTATTGTTCCATCTTTTACAAATGGATGCGTCTTCTCGGAATAAACTCGTGCTATTGTTGACGCCGACGAACAAATTTTCGTTATGCCTTACCAAAGCACGACCAACCGAGTGATTGTTTGGTGTTACAGTTATCTAAACATTACAGTTGTTGCGATCGTTTTTCGAGTTGTTTATTCATTATGTTTTTGTGTGTAAAATTCCATAGCATTTTCAATTTGACCACCTTCGATGAAATACTTTTGTAAAGTCTAGGCAGTGTCTGATGACGCTAACGGCGTCTTTGATCCGTTAAAATTGGGCTTCGTAAGAATCAATTTTATAAATATTTTCAGATGGCTATATTATGTCATATGGCTTGTTTAAATTCAAAATTATTTATTCATATGAATATTACCGTTATATTTACGCGTGTTTATTTTTATTTTTTTCTACTAATATGATCGTATCAAAATAGATGATTCCTGATATTGTGAATGATAATTTAAAACCTCTAAGACTGAGCGTATAAAAACAAAGATTGAAGTGATTTTTTTCAAAATTAGCTTTACTAGGACTTAGTAATTCCATACGACAAACAATGAATCAAAGGGGTACAAAAAAAAATAACTTAGTACAAAAAGAGTTCTTGTTATCGTAAAATTGTTAAAATCATGAACAATACTGGAGCATCAGCTTGTAAAACCGTTTGGCGGGTGAATAACTTAGGTTTATGACTTTTTTCATTCATTTACGTTCTAAGAATGGAGGCGGCTCTTTGGCGCCTTCCAAATCCTTCGTTTTTTTGTGTCTTTTTTGTGTGCCGCTGTAAGCAGTATTTGGCGCATTCTGTGTTTGGATTGTAAATGTATACATCACATCTTGAATTGTGATCATCATACGATGCTGCATCAGTGTTAATAAGAATTATAACCTCGACTTACTTTTTTACCCTCAAATTTTTTACTCGAATCAATGCGAAATTCAGAAATGTCTTAACGTGTCTACTCGTCAAGACGAAAGTTTTTATCGTTATCTTAATGCAGTTATTAAACGGTGTAGCGCTTCTTAGCGGTATTTAACTATTGGTCAAAGCAAACTCATTATTGCATATTCTTGCTTACGATTAAACTTAATTACTTTTACGAATCATTATCTGATAAAGACGTGCTAAAAAAAACCCTCGTGTTACCATCAGCGTTTCCACATTTTGATATCTTTTTACCGATTATTGATGAAAAAATAATTTGGGGAGTGTCCGATTGTGAGCCGATTTTCGACAATTTAACATAAAAAAAACCTGAATAATTGAATAAGGATTTGAAAAAGGATGATTTAATTCATTGGTTGTATATTCAACGAATTCTCAGTGACTTCTGAGTTAATAGGCTATAGTTATAGTTTTATATCTGAGTATTAGGCGATTAATCAATTTTCATATAGGTATTTTTCCCTCCTGTCCAAAAATTGTTGTATTTATGAAATTAGAAATAAACGTATAACTAAAATGTATAAAATTTAATTTTGTAGTAACACTGAGTACGACTTACTAATACTGTAAGTCCGTTATTTTTGATGGTAATCTTCTAAAATACTTCGTATGTGTTTGAAAATTTCCACATTATTTTTAACAGTCATGATTTATACAGTAGATAAAACGGATAATGTTGCTGATTTGTTACGGCTGAATTGAAATCTTTATGGTCACACCAACGGCAATCAATATAAACTCCACGGATTATTGTTCGCCAACAGTGAGGCGAGCAGCCCCCGGTCTAAAATTTTGTTTGAAATACTCGACTCTCTTTCTCGGAACCTTTAACCGGGTTATATGACTATAATAGAAAACTTTATAGAATGCTTGCACTTTTGCGGAACTTCTGCTCGCTTGAAAAACATTTCGAAATTTTATCTTTTCAGTCCTATCTGTTCTCAGATCTGTCTTAGATGATGATTGTATTTCATTAATTTGTGGAGATCAACCGGAAAACTCTAATGACTGTATATTATTGGCATTTATGATAATCGACCGAACGATTTATAGTAAGTAATAAGTCGTTTTTTGGGTATTTAGCTCTTGATGTTTTACCTACGTGTACTGTTTGTAAAAGGTTTGTAAGGAATAGGTACGTTTTACGATTCCACCTTATACGATTTATTCTTCGTTTAGTGGGCCTGTGTGAAATATAATTTCTTTAGATTATTTGTAGGCTGCAGTGTTCATTTTACATGATTTGATTTCAAAAACATTTATTGTTTCATTGGCCCTCGTACGATGCACCTGTCCTTTTTTATAGTTTTATGGACTAAGGAAGAAGTAGATGTTTAACAGTCACCATTGCCTATGGACATGTGCAAACCGAGAGGAGTCGCCAATGCATCGACTGCCTTGAAAGAGCTTTTTTATGCATTTATTGAATAACACTATGACATAGCGCCCCGGGAATAGCTCCGAAGGAAGCTCATTCCATAGTTTATACGTATGCGGTAGAAGAGGTCGCTACAATCGCACTGTTGAGGATCGCTTGGATCTAGACGGTTAAAAACGCAATGTTAGTGTTACGGCTCGATTACTCCCATTCATTCAGGAGTTCAATTCTTTTATCTCCGGAACTCGTCATCAGTCATCACCATCACCACATTTATAGAGGACCACCTTCAAGTCACTTTGTATATAATTAAAGAAGAATCATTCAAATCGGTTGATAAACAATTTAGTTAGTGTGAGAAAATGTTAGAATATTGTGTGTGGGTATAGAATAAAAGTTGCCCTTCAAATATGTTTCAAATAATTGTCAATGTTGAAAAAGTCATTTTTAAAAATCCTTCCTAGTGCTCGCAAAAAATATTTAAAGAAAAAGTTTTGGACAGAAAACTCTGTCTGTCTCTTGGTTCAGGTTGTGACCTGACACGTTAATCATAAATCACGTTAATATATATATATATATATATATATATGTATATATATAAGGTTAAGTACTTCTGTACTCGGAATGAATATGGACATGAGCAGAGCGATCCCTAGAACAACGTAGCCAGTGTCACAGAATCCGATTTCAATATCATTCGGATTCACGTGAAGGTCGGGCTTGTACGGCCATTCACTGTCTGCGGGCGACAGGTCAAGGAGACTCCAGGTCACGCGGTAGACAACCCATTCACTGTCCTGTCGGCTTGAGTCGGTGTTCGGCCTGGCGAATTGTCTAAAGTGAATAACCCAGTTAGTTAGAAATGTGAACTGTTGCAGTGCTATCAGAAATGTCCTCATGTTGTTTAAATACGGTGCAGTGACGTTTGAAGTTGCGTGAGCTAGTTTATATATATAGGATTGATGACCGTTGTTATCAGCAGTGAAACTTATTCAAATGTTATAAAAGCAATGTTGACCCATAACCTATACTGTAACCAGAGAAATACTCGTGAGTGATAAAATGATATCCATTCAAAAAAAACAATCAAATATATACATATATGGGTTATAGAAATTGCAGCGAGTAAAATTTAACTTCTAATCAATTACAACTCGATAATAAACTACGCGGCAAATAATAATCAATAAATGTGTGAGCTTTATTTTTGACGTGTGGTGCGCTTCTACAATGGTAAATGAGTGGGTTGCTTTAAGTAAACCAATTCAGGGAGTTGGTCAACATTTGAAGACTTTATTGGAGTAATTATCGGCACCTTTGTGCTTAATTGTCAGATCAAAGGTTGGAATTTGCTATTGAAATTTAGTGACACCGTCTTGAGAAAAAAAGTCGGTTAGGCTCTTTTATGGTGGATCGAGGGCACTTTAAACAAATAAATACAAAAATATTATTTTGGAATCACGATAGGTATTACCACTTAACATGACGGTCTTGAAATTCTTTGTCTCCCTTATCGTCGTTTTTTCAAAATGAATGTTTGCGAGTGTCTTTTAAAAGTTAAATAATGGTATAAGTCATGAGCAATTCTCGGAGAGGGCACGGCAAGAAGCTCCCATGTAAAATGTTCTTTTACTCATAATTGTAATAACTATTTGGTTATTACTGACGCTTAAATAACAAAGCCATGTTCATTTTATTGTTTGAAAAAATCGTCTGATGTATTATGTTTTATATATTTACTTTGTCATGCTTTAATAGTAAAAAAATATGTCATGTTTCATCCTTCGCTTTTGGCATTTTTAATTTGCCTTCGTAGTGTATGTATTTATTGATCATTATATTCGTATTATGCAGTATATTGGAATTTTTTAGTATTATCTACCACATTTAATAGTTACGCAACTTATGTTTCATTTTCCATTTCTTCATTAATTATTCCATATTGATTATTTTAATAACCTCAGGAATGCTTCAAAGTTTAATCTTTGTTCACATTCTTTTCTTTTCATTTCTGAGAGATGTTAAAATCACTACCGAATAGATATTTCAATAGTGTTTTGCGAATGTTATTATTCAATATTACTAATTCAATATTTAGTAGATAGTATCATAGTAGAAAAGAGTGAATGGGCGTTTAAAAGTAAGTGTGTTTAACAATTTAAACTTCATCACCACTTACCATCAGGTGGGATTGTTGTCAAGCATTAACTTAATATATGTAAGAAAAAAGTTACGTATGTACAATCTAAAGTTATCTCTAAATAGAATAAAATAAATTCAATTTCATCATGATTCTAGCTAATTTATATAAAAATACATACATGATTATGTCGTTATGTTATGTCGTCTATGTGGAATATTGTTCCTGTCAAATAGTAAAAAAAATATTCAAATAGCTGCCGTGGTTGTGGAGATTACTCTCCGCATACTCACCCACAATATTACTCTCTCTTTATTGTTATCTATTATAAAAAATTACACTCTCTTCATAATATTATTATAGATTATTTTAACAAATTACTTTTACAACTTTTCTAAATTACATGATAAATATTAATTAAAATTAGTGGAAGAAAATCTGTGATGCTATTTACGACACCTGTTGTGAAGTAAATATGTCAATTGATATCATAGTCAACCCTTTATTATAATTTGATCTTATGGGTAACTTTAATTAACGTATGACACAGTTGATGAGCTGAACTGAGCTGTTCCATTATTCTTGTTTAACTGACTATCAATTCTATCAGTGACACATAGCTAGGCTTAATGGATGACTTGAATTATGTCATATTATGCCAGTGGTCAGATGTTTCTCTTCAGGGTTCCGTAGTCAATTGCCAAAATAACTATGAATTCATTCTCTCGTCTATGCCTGCTACTTCTTTCTATGCGTCCATATCACCACATGTCTTAGCAATGTTACTTAGATAAAATCTTGGTATGGTGAATTCATAGAACAACCAGACACAAACCGTAAAAAAATATTTTTCTTCTTCCACCTAACCAACCTCCTGTGTTGGTTTTTGACCATAACTATAATAGCTACAATTGTAATAATCTTAAACAGTTTTAAATGAAGTTAAAACAGTAATTTTAAATAATACCTTGTCGGTTCGTACAAAAATGTTTTCATTAGTACGAAGTTTTTTTTTTATTTCAGTAGTTTTCTTACTGTGTATAAAATATCAAAAGAAATTCTCAGAGAATTTGTTAAAGGTACTTGACCCCTTTATACGTCTGACAACTTCAATTCTGGGGTCAAATGTGAAGATCACCATTCGTCAATGAAAGAAAGGACGTCTCGATTTTGCTTATATTAAGGTGTTGGAAATTGTTTTTAAGTATTTTTATTTTACACTGAGAATTCATAACGTGAAATCGACATAATAATAATGTTGTTATATTGCATTCTTTAATAATTTGAAAATAAAATATTAGAGCCGGTCTATTACTGTAATGATATCTTTTATATTGCTATAGATATCCAATCATCACCAGATCATTGCGTTTCGATACTTTTATAGAAAAAATAATCAACTCGATTCCTAAATTGGATCGTGACGATTTTTAACACACCGTGCTAAAAATTGTTTTGGCAACCAAATCCAATATAGAATCTGTTTTTATTACACTCGAACGAGCTACGATTACACGTACACGCCAATATTGTTTCGCCGAGACTTTATAATAATTCAACTCTAATAAACAGTCCCAGTCATACTCATTGATCGCAGGTATTTCGCTTCGTAACGAGAACTCTTCGCTTGCGAAAAGATCCGAATGAGCCGCGGGCAGATTTACTCGCTATGTATACGGATTTCTGGGCGTTTAACAGCTTTGTACGTCTTTTGATTCAATATCCTCACAAGACAATAGAACATTCATGAAGCTGGATATAAATCAAACGTGTACGCGATATTCGCCTTTTTGCGCCAGATATAAGAGTGAGAGTCCCTTAATGTGCTTGCGGTAGTTCCTACCGGTACCTGGTTGTTATAGTCGCTGTTGTTTACCGCCGAACCTTCGCGATACTTCTTACAGATCATATGATAGAAGATAATCACAGCAATAGAGGAAACATGCAATTTTACCATTGAACAATTTTTCCGCAGTCATTTGCCGACCTTCCACAGCTATTGCTACCTATTAATCTCATGAGAGGCATAAGAAATACCAAATACCAATATATCAGAAATAGCTTATTTGGAAAGATCATTGTTCTTCCTCAGTTTCCAATGGAGATGTATTGAAACGTTTACTAAACCCGAAAATGTATCATTCATTTATATATGATTTCTAAAATAGTGTCCAATTCCAGTGACATAAGAATTTCACACCATGTAAGTCAATCCATCGTCTCCGCGCGGTGTCTGCGTCGCGTCGCGTTGAACCCGCGTGTGTCGCGTCCAGAAATAATCCGCTATTACCGCCCAGCTTCTGTCACACCTCACTGTAATATGTGATCTCGAGTGTATCGCATTGGGTTGTTTATTATTGATATGATATTAAATGTATGTATGTAGGTAGGTCAAAGAAAAACAATTGAGCTAAGAATCGTAGATTTACATTTAATTGCACTTGTCGCCTTGTTCCCGATGATTTTTGCTATTATAAAATATATAAAAACCTAAGGCAGGTAGCCTTTCTAATACAATAAGTAAGTGTGTTCAAATAAAACGCTTCATATACTGTACTTAAGCTAAACTATGGACGTTAGAAGTGTTATAATTTTGGTATCATCTATGAATTTATTAAAGGAAACTCCAACTTTTGATCTTGGAATTGAATTGTTCTTCGTAATCTAAGAATACCTTAATTTTTTATTGTGGGTCAATATTTCAAATATCCATTATTAAAAAATAGCTAACAATTCGTTTGTTAAATTCACATGCACCGGTGTGAGGACATCCAAATCGCTATGGTTCGATGTCGTTTTGTCACTGTAACAAGTCTAATTCGAGTAACGTCGCCGGTCTAATTCGATGCTGTCCCATAACCATACCTTCCTTATCTTATGTAACACTCAGACAATTGGCGCTGCTATATTGATTCGAATTCGAAATCCAGTTGATTATGTGGATACAGTTCTCGCATCAAGACCCTATTATTATATGAATGTTCCTTCTCATTAATCGAGATACATTCATGGAAGTTTATATAGTTAGTTTTGCTATATTATACGTTAATGAATTCTAATTTGTGTTCAATATATCCTAGGAATTGTTTAACTTGGTGCTTATGTGACCCTTTGTTTGAGTGATCGAAGTATAAAATTCCATTGGACTCGTGGAGATTTTAATTCTGAGAGTCTGTTTTTTACAATCCTTTTAACTGCGTATATTAAATTGGTTAATGATTTTTTTTGTAAGGTATTTATGGAGAGCTACCTCATGGAGTTTTTAAAAAAGTGTATAATGACTTTTTTCAGTACCTAAGACGCATTGATCAGTATTATTATTAAATATATTATTAAATATATTATTGCTGGTATTATTTATCTTTCAGTGAAGCCTGCCTGGCTAGGTACCACCCTTCTGCTTGAGTCAACCGCCAAACGATTCCGTCGTGTTCTTGTTGAGGGCTTGAGAGCCAGTACTTGCTTTCTAACCTTCTTATTTCCCGGCCGACTACGCATTAGTGATACCTTTGGTCTCGCTTATGTCCATAGGCGACAGTGACCACTTACCATCAGGTGGCTCGTCTGCTCGTTTGTCGGCTATTAACATAAAAAAAAAATAGGTGACTCCTTCGGGTATTGCCCATGTCAATAGGCAATGATGACTACTTACCATGAAGTAACCTGTATGCCGATGCGGAGACGTTTGGGTATGAAGTCCAGGGGCCCGACTCCCCTACCCACGTTCCGTCGTCGGGTTCTCATTCCGCGGACGTCTTGGATATAGTACTTCACAAGGGCCTACCCTATCCGGTCCACGTGGAGGTGCTGTACGATCTGGACTCACAGCATCTTCCCATTTTGATCACTCTTGGCCTTGGGGCGGAGAGTGTGTCAGTGCCGCGCTTCCGCCGCAGGACGGATTGGAAGGGCTTCCAGCGCAACATGGCGTAAGTTCATTTCACGCGGCCGCTGTCAACATCGGAGGGGGTGGAGGATGCCGCCCAGGTGTTTACCACCACTGTGCAAGATGCACTGGCCGCTTCCTTCGCCAAGACCGCGGTGACGGTGAGTCGCAGGGAGACCCTGCCAGCCCGCCTGCGGAACATGATCGCCCATAAGCGAAAACTTCGTAAGATATGGTTGCACACTCGTTGCCCGAGGGTTAAGCGTGACCTAAATGCGTTGGTGGAGACTGTGACTGCTGAGATGAGGGAGTACCGAGGAGCCGAATGGGAGAGGCATCTCGATCATGTCGGCGAGTCGGAACGTTCGCTTCACCACCTCAGCAGGCAACTGACTCGTGCCAAAGTGCCGACCTGCCTCCTCCTTGTTGGGGACGGCAGGTTGGTATACGCTGCCGAGGACAGAGCGGAGGTTCTTGCCGGATATTTGGAGGGGCAGTTCACGTCTCACCCCGCCGCACCTGCCGCCGTCGAACATCACGAGGGCGTGTCAAGGATCATACGTGATTTCGTCTATGGTCCAACACCGTCGATCAATGGGTTTGCGTTTATCGCGTCCTCTGAGACGCGGAAGGCCGTCTTGCGTTTATCCAAGCGCAAGGCGCCAGGCCACGATAGAATTACCAACCTGGCATTGACAATGCTTCCCAGAAGGGCCGTCGTTGCTTTGACATGGCTCTATAACGTCATTCTCCGTACGGGCCACTTCCTTTCCATCTGGAAGTTGGGGAAGGTCATAGTTCTCCCTAAGCCGGGTAAAGACCGCCGTTACCCGGCCAACTACCGACCCATCACGCTTCTATCGACCCACGCGAAGCTATTCGAGCGATTGGTGCTGAAACGCTTAATGCCGTCTCTTAATTTAAGGGACGAGCAGTATGGGTTTCGATCCGGCCGTTCGTCTACGCTTCAGTTGACGCGGGTGATCCACCACATTTGTAACGAGCTCAATTATGAGCGGCACACGGTTGGGGTCTTCTTAGACATCGAGAAGGCATTCGACTGCGTGTGGCATGATGAGCTCGTATTCAAGTTGTTGGAATTTCCGCGCCGGCTATGCTAGTCAGACTGATAGCGTCATTTATAGATGGGCGGTCGTTCGTGGTCACGGTCGAGCACGCGACCTCAGACCACCGTCCCATATGGACGGGGGTGCCGCAGGGGAGCTGTCTTTCACCTACTCTGTACGCCTTGTGCACTGACTTGTTCTCTCTTTCGTCCCCCCGTGCTGAATTCGCCGCCAGCAGGATGCAACGCCTGCTCGACCAGCTGCCGCCTTGGTTGGACAGATGGAGGATCGCCGTCAATGTCGGTAAGACGGTCCCGATTCTGTTCTCCAAACAACGCAAAAAGCTGCCGCCGCTGCATTTTACGGGACGTGACGTGGTATGGCAACCGACAGTTAAATATTTGGGATGTACCATCGACAGCTCGATGCCATTGGCGCAACATTGCCGCCGCGTCTGTGAACAGGCGCGTGCGGCGCGGGCTGTACTCCGACCGGTGTTTACATCCCAAATATTCTCTACGAGGGAAACGGATGGTGTACTATACTTACATCCGTTCACGACTGACGTACGCGGCGCCGGCTTGGTACGCGTTGGCTTCGCGGTGGCAGCGGAAGCTGCTACAACGAGTACAGAATACCGTGCTGCAAGCAATCGTAGGGTGGTCGGGTCGCTATGTACGCAACGACGTCATAGCACGCGATCTCCGAGTGCAGTCTCTAGAGGACTATGTGGTCCGGTTGGCGCGGTTGATGTACGACCGAGCCGACAACGGGCCGCACGTGGCACTTCAAGGGATCGCACCCCTCCATGCAAGACCGCCGGAGGGATTCCCGCTTCCGCGGGAGCTCATTCAGTCGGACTAACCCTCCGCCCATCTGAGGGGCCGTCTGGCTACGAATTCGGCAAGGTTGATGGACCTTAGGACGCCTGCCTAACGGGGGGTCCTCCCCTCGTATTCCGGGAGACTCTTGTTCTCCCGAGCTTCAGCCCGGGTAAAAAGGGTGACCCTTGGGACCCGAAAAGCCCGCAAGCGGGCGGGCGCGTTGGAAGACAGATCGTCGTCGTCCATGAAGTAAACCCTCTGCATTATCGTGTTGCCTTCAGGTTATAAAAGGTGGTGTTAAGTATAAACGAATTTCTCGAAAATCTCCTGTGTTCCTTGATGACTTTTGTAACATTTTTAGGTTGAATAGACTGTACCTAAACAGACATCGCGTCGCATTACATCATGCGAGATTACGGTCAAACACTTTGTGTGTATTGAGTTTGTAACAAGTAGCGACGCGTAGGTAGGTAGGTAAATGAGCAAGGAATGACGCAACGCTATCAATTTGGTAGTCGCGCTGATTTGCGATAAGATATAGTATGTGATTGTAGATCGTAATCGATGACGCAGTTATTGTGGCGGCGAAAACCTATCACTCACTTTCCGCTGCCCGTCATCTCTTGAATACAAAGTGAGTAAATCTAAAACGAATTCGCTGCGTTTTCTAGTGCTTCTGCCTACTCGGTAGTCACTGAAGGTCACCGGTAAGATCACCGATATATAAAGTATCAACGCAGCGGTGGACTGAGCCCGTCAGCGGCCCGGGGCGATAAAACTGAACGAGGCCTCCAGTCTAAGAAGTTGAAGTAATTTTACAAGCTTTTTATTCAGTTCACATATGTGTGTCCCTACCTACAAGTGTGTACGTTTGTTTAGTTCCCATTTTGCAAGTGAATTTTAAATTCGACTTATACATAGAATATGAAAAACTAAGTAATAAGGATTTACAACATTTACAATTCGTAAAAATAAAGTAAAAGGTGGTTTTATTGTCTGTACGTATGTGCCTACATATTACTTATGTTTTCTTACCTTCATTTTACTGAAGTACGAGTACAAGTAGTAGGAGTACTGTTAATACATAAATAATCAACTACGGCACATGCTATAGTTATTTCTACGGGACCTGCAACTCCAAGCCACCTCATAAGTAGGACTGAGAAATTATTAAAACCATGTGTTGGTTTTGGTTAACTTGTAGACATTTGAAGCCCCCCAAGGATACGCGTTGTATTTGGAGCTAGTTTTCTGAAAAATTCTTTATGCACTTTACAACGTGCCACCTTATATTTCTACTTCTTAATGTATTATGGATTGTGTTCAAGTACTTTCACAAACTTCGCGCCGAAATGAAAAGATCTCACACGAAAGGTAAGCAAATTTCTCCTGTTCGCTTTAGGTGAAGTTTGCTGAACTTACGTCAGGTTCCTTCCATTGTGCATTTTTGCTTAAGGGTAACCCCTTAACTCTTACTGTCCTGCCTCATAACTGTTATATTCTAAACGGTATATTGTCTACAAATAAATAAAGTAAATAAAATGTAATGTCGGTTCAATTTCATTATGTTTCAAAAGCGTTGAATGTTTTATAGAATCGCGAGAAGAATGTAATAAGTTTCAATTTGAGCGCTTTATCTAATGCGAAAAACCATATATTAGGTATTCGTTCGTTTAGGTTTTTCTAATATAATAATAAAAAATCAAAATACTCGTTAAACGTTAGCGTGATCCCGCTCCGACTACTCTGCCGGCAGTTGCCGTTTTCCTGATCGACACCCTACGTGTATTGTTTGTTTTTTATTTGATGATCAGATTGCGTTGCGCACGCGTACTCACCCACTCTTATAGTCTGACGGTAGCTAGGGTTTCCACTAGTTTTTTGGCATGTTATTTTATAAATCCGACTAGATGTCTGTTGCGGTGTCGTAGTACTTAAAAGAAACCCGAAGCAATAAAAAAATTCACAATCAAAGTTACATATTTCATCTTTAGATTGTAGCTCAAAAACTTTGATGACACAAAAGTTGAATAAGACGGCACCAGGCTTTCCTTTTAAAGAAATATCTCTTATTAAGTCATGAATTAAGTCTTATTAAGTCATTGCGACATCCACAACACAACAGATTGTTGTATTATTACGTACTTATTTTTAATTATACTTTTTATTGTTATAGATGTGACAGCCCTTATAGTTATGTCACTGTTGATAGTGCGGTTGATAGTATACGCGCACCTACTCTGCTATTCGTGTACAGACACTTTTGTTTATCGCGCTCCTGCAAAATACTTTGTGGAGCATTATTTGTCTTCTACAAAACCTGGAGATCGATCTCATTCTTGATGTTTTACGAAGTGCATACGTTTTAAGACTTGGGCAGTCGTAAAGGTCACTTCCATGTTAGATATACTTATCTTTCACAATTTTAATAGGTTTTTTGCAACTGTTGATGTTATACGAGACTAAAGCATTGTTATTTTTATAGTTATTCATCATACGCTCATACTTGGCTGCCACAAGTGGCATAGATGTAGGCACACGCGATCCAGCTCATATACATTTTCTTGTTTTTTAATTAAATAATTCGTGATTGTATCCGGAACCTCCTCTGGTACGACCGTCACTAAATTTGAATATGGACTGATTAACAAGATATTCAACACTTGCGGATGCTAGTTTTGACTAGTTTTTTCTTGTTCAGCCTACAATTTATAAATTTAAGTGTTCAGTCCTCCTTTCTGAATTTTAACAGCACGAGTTGATGATCTAAAACATTAAAGTTTCCGTGCGTGTGAACTTTCTCACGTTTTATAATTTGAACGGTCTTTATATTCGTCGTTATTATGTGTTTGTATTATGAAATTGTATATTTGGTATATTTGGTCTATAGGAATGTGAAAATTCAAGCACTTATCACCTATTACAAAATGAATTATTATAAACAATGTTATACTTGTATAAAAATGATAGCAGAAGTGTATAAATAGTACAAGAATTTTCTGTATCGAAGTAGTATAAAGATTATTTCCTACAATATATAAATATAATATTTTGCAAACAAAATCAAGTTTCTTATCGTATCCTCGTATCTGCTATCAGGAGCAGATATATCCTCGGTAACAGGAGTTAGCCCGGCATAATTAAACAATAAATTAAGTCACATCAGTATTTTTAATTACTCTGTAACATAGTATGAGTGTGCGTATATTTATTTCAGTATCCCTACACGCCAATGTTGGTTACCAACACTAGCACCAACCCCAATGTTGAAACCATTACCAACCAAATCCACTTGAAGATTACAGTTGTTATATTTTAACATAATTGCTTTATGCGTGAGTCACCGGTAAGGGTAGTTATTTGAAGCGACATAAATGAATGTCCAGTATGCTAAAATACAAATATACAGGTGAATAACACCTGACAGAAAACATGTTCCGTGAAGCCTGCCTGGCTAGCTCCACACCCTCCTGCTTGTGTCAGCCGCCAATCGACTAGTCATGTTCCGGCTGGGGGCTTGTATGCCAGTACTTTCTTTCTTACCTTCTCATTTCCTGGCCGACAACGCATCAGTGATATCTTTGGTCTTGCAGATGTCCATGGGCGACGGTGACCACTTATCAGGTGGTTCGTCTGCTCGTTTGTCGGCTATTAAAATAAAAAATAAATATTTGGTTTCAAGTAGCGGTGTTATACAATTGAGTTAAAATGCCAAAACTTAATTTACCTTTACTTGTTGTTAACCGCATAAGGGAAAAATTAAACAGTGAAATTGTTGGTTTTAAATACAAGCTGGCGGGTTACCAAGTAAGTCAAATTGCTATATGGTCAGATACTACTGGTTACTCGCCGCTTGACCTTTGTAAATTGCCCGCCGAAAATTGATTCGCGGAATCAGTACTTGAGTAATGAACTGAACTCGAATTGTTTGGAGGAACTAATGGCAATTATGACTGATTCATAACCCTGTACCAAGTTACATAAGGGACCTTGACTACGACCGGGGTCCCTGATACATTTCTCAGAGCCGGCATCTTTGTTCTTTCCTATACGGACATAGAATTTTCATTCAGTATGAGCTAGAGATTGAGTGAAAGAAAGAGAGGGAGTTGATTAACAAATACGGACAACAGAATCCAATCTAATCCATTTGGACCTTTCTGTCTCGCCTCATGTAATGTTCAATATCATTCCATTCAAATACTGCAAAAACTGTCAAAAAGATGTATTATTATTTGTCACTTGAATTGAAAAGTTGTTATTTACACAGAAAGTAATTTTAAATAAACTACTTCCACAATCGTTAGATGATTTTAAAATAGTTTTATGAATAAGAGCTTAAAAGAGTAATTGCTTATGACGTGATTAAAAGAAGAATATATTTAAGAAGGATTCGATCAAGTTTATTGGAGTTTAATGAAATAATTCGGTTTGTTGTAGGATAGTACGAGGCATTCGTTTATCGAATTCGTATTTTTAAGCTGCGAGTTCAGGATTAATTCAAATATTTTTTTTTGATTGAGATAACGTTTGGTATAATCTGTAGTCTGCTTACGTGGATTTTATATTTTGAAAAGCACCGACTATATTTTGCTATGATTCAACACCCGCGGGTAGACCTATCCTTTCTGCCTAACATTTGTTTTGACAAGTCAATGTTCAAATATGGCATGTACAATATTTGAAATTGATTCAAAATGTAAAACACTCACAAATTTGTGGAGACCGTAAGCATTTTTAATAACACTGCCAATATAGGAACGGCATTAATTGTATTACATTTTGCAATGTTGACACTGTTCCCATTCGAATGGAATCCGGTAAATTGGAATTAAATCGAGTATCTGACGCAGGCTTGATTTAAGTACAACTGCTAGAGTGTTAAAGCGCTCCTCTGGGAGTCGTTGGCCGAGATTTATTTTCTATTTGGAATATCATTAAAGTTACTGTTTGTGTGTATTGAGTGTCGACGATTGTTACAAAATGGGAATCTTGGTAGGTACAACATGGTAAATTACAATATTGTGCTATGTAAGAAATTTAAAATCATTTAGGTATTTTTAATACTTTTTAGTACGTTGGTTTTGCTTGTACTACTTACCAAATTTAATAAATTTACTAGATTTGATTAAATTAATTAAGATTTAAACTAATTGCAACACTGAATATATAGTCCTTCGAGTCAGTTTAAAACCAAAATTTATTGTTTCCTTCTAACGTTACTAAATGCTTATTGCATAAATCATAATTAACTATAGTTAATTATGCAAATGTGTTTCTTATCCAACACGGTAATCTAAGGCGGCGGTTATTACGAGAACTTCGTACGAAACTGTAGAGATATTGAACAGATGGTTATAGTTTTTCCGTTATGTTACGGGTCATGCATTCCGTTAGCGAGGAGTAAATAGTTGAGTTGGTGTATTTGTAATCTCCTATCGCCCAACATAAATTTCACCTGAAGCATGTCGGCTCTAGGATAACAAGTGGGCATGCTTGCGTGCGTACGCGCCGAGAGCTGCCCAATTAATACGTGCCCTTCCAATTCTTCATTAATACGCAGACGCTTTTTTGTCGAGATTCTGGCTTTTCGCTTACAAGTAACAATGTACAAAGCAGTGCCGCAAATAAACTTGTCTGTTTGTTGTATCTTAAGTAAGACACACTTATTATATGCAGTTGCTTGGCTTAAGTTGAACAACAAGGTTGTGCAAACGAGAAGCACACGCGTACTATGAAGATCGGTAAAGGTGTACTTAGTCATCCCATGTTTATAATTATGTTAGGAGCGACGTTTTTCAAACTCTTCTACAAACGAATTCGGGACGGGGAGGAAATTACAATATATGTTCTACTCATATGGGGTTGACCCCATTCTATTGCATGTATAGAGCTTCGTGTCTCTTGTTATTCTTTGTCTTACACCTAATGTGACTTTGGGCCTGCATGCTGGGTTAAAAACCTTAGTATGAAGCAGCCTTAGCCTAGCCAATTAGTTTGGTTAAATAAAATATAACCTGATATCTGAGTATGATATTAAAAAGTGATTTAGGGCGGCGCGTTCTATTTCACATACTGGGTTAGTTTGTAAAGATAATAGCATCTGTGCGTCAATTTGACACAGCGGAACTGAAGCACTCGCCCGCCAAGCCCGAGTGCGTCCGACGTATCCGTTACGGAACTCGTAATCGCTAACAAATTGTCCACGCTTTTTGTTGACGCATATTGGCGCGTGTTTTATTGTTAACTACGTTGTTGTATTTTTTTTTTACGTTCGTGTTGTTAGCTCGTGATTTCAACAACAAAAAATGACGTTTACGCAATGATCAGCGTATCGTGTGATCTTTGGTGCGTAGAAAAACTTTGCTCGCGGAAGGCTTAACGCGAATACTGAATGAATAAAAAGTAATATTGTATTCTTATTGCGTCGTGTTTAATAGCCACTGCAGGTCGTGGCGCAACAGTAATCAACTTGGAATACGCCCTATTTGAAATCGGTAACAACTTCTGGGCAATTACGTTGAACGCTTCATCTGTTTGCATCGATAGTTTCCGTTTTTTCGCTAGACGTAAATTTGCTTCATTGCAGGTACGTGGTGTAGTTGCAATTGTGACGTAGTCGTACAGAAACTTTCCTATTAACACTGATCCAATTCAACGTTTTTGCAACCTAACTAGGTAAGTTTACATAATTACTATTTTTGATGTTTTGACCCTAGCAGTTGAAGAACTTATGGCCCGAAAGTTTGTCAATCAATCGTAAGTGATCGATCGAATTCTACAACTTTAGGTACGGTAGGCAGTTGGATCGGTGATTGCTAATGGCAAAATGGCTTCGTGATGTGGTGCTTCGGAGTGCACGTGAAGCCGTTGGATCCCCTTGTTGAAGGACAAGCATAGAGTGAGAAGAATTAAGTTGCAAAATTGAGAACTAAAAACTTGAAAATAAATTAAGTAAAAAAATGAAGTTGAACGGTTTTATTGAAATTAAAGATAATAATGATATAGATAATGTACTAAAAGCTAAAATATAATTCGGTAGGTCCTAAGTACCAGTCATCACACCGCTCTCCTCATCAATCTAGGGCATTGATCACACAAAAAAAAATCGTTGGGCTTAGCGTAAGTTGAGTAGATATGGACTTAGTATATATAATGATATAGCGGTTGACTTGATAGAAATTTCACGCGCCCAATTAATTATCTTCTATATCTATGTATATCTAAACCAATAATCACACAATCATGAAACATGAAATAGGCATAATTTGGTCACGTCTCCATATCGTCTTCAAAAGGTTCAGTGGTCTTTTGTGGGGCTTGGAGTTCGTTTTTACAATAAGGTTCCAAAATTGATACGCGACTTGCCCACTGGAACTTTTACGCGACGCATTAAAATACAATTTACAGGCAAAGGATATTATAGTATAGATGAATGTATTAATGACAAGGACGCCTGGAAATAGTGTCGAATCCAGTTCCGCAAAGGTTTAAACTTTTATAATTACAATGTGTTGCTTCAAAGATGCACTGAGGAGTTTCTTTCGCCGTTTCTTTTCCTCATTGTAAAAGTACTTTTTGAAACGGTGGTAGAAGCAAAAAATTGCGTTACGTTACGAATACCTATATGATTAAATGATTTTGAATTTGAATTTAAATCCATTTTATATCACAATGGTTCACGCCGTTTCTTCTCCTCAATGTTAAAGCACCTTTTCGAAACGGTAGTAGAAGCAAAAAATGACGTGCGTAAGTGTATATACAGAATACCTACATGATTTAATGATTTTAAATTTTAATAAAATTCTAACTGATCGCTTTCTGTACGTGAACGATATATTGAAAAAAAAAATATTATTACTGGCTTTTATTGACGCAGTAGAACCCAAAACAATGGTTGTTAGAATTTTTGTTTGTTTGTCTGTGCGTTTGTTCCCGCTAATCTCAGAAATGGCGTAACCGATTTCGTTCTGGTTTTCACTAATGTATTGCAGTAAGCGTCACTTAATACTTTTGTTTCATTGCAATATGTCCATAAATAAAAAAGTTATAAATTAATATAAAATAATGTAAGGCGTTAGTTTTCCTGAAGCGAAGCGAGGGCAGTTTGCTAGTAATTAATATTAGTATTAGCTCATTAATATTAGTATAGATAAGTGGACATTTCTTTTGTGAGAGGGAGAGGTGCTACGCATGTCTGAAGGTGTGTACTCGTATTACTATACATTATATTCGCGGATTGTTGAAAAGTAAATAAATACAAGTTTATTTGTAAATAGCAAACTTTAAAAGTAAATGTTGGCGCAAAATATAAGTAAATATAATAAAAATAAATAATTTTCAAAACTCCACTGTATCACCTAATTATTTACGTATTCCCAGTTACGATAATTTCTCCGTAGATTACAATAAATATACCAGCCATAAATAATACTGCCATTACATTAATTGCCATACGCGTACAAAAATTGCTATTATCTATATAAATGTCTGTCCATACATTTTTATTTTTGTGATATCTGTAACCCGCCCGTTTCGCTGATCAGTCAAATACTTCAAATTGTGTGTATCTTTATTAACGCATACGTACGCTGTATATTTATTTACATTCTATTTTCGGTTAAAAAAATGTAACTATGATAATCATAAATATTTTATGATGGTCCGCGACGAGGCTAAGGTGCTACACGTGTTCAGTAAATTCCGTGAAGTATGATATAAATTTAAAAATTATTTATTGATTTATTCCTGATTACAATTTTAATTATTAAATTTCAAAATGTCCAACGTGGTTGGACGGATTGCTCGTATTGAAATAAATTATATTCACTAATATAAAAATGTGTAAAATGTAAGCATATTTTCATATTTGAACCAATCCAGGTGATAGATATATTTGTTTTGCATGGATGGAATAATTTGTCTATCACGTATCTGAAGTAGTTAGTCATGTGTGTTCATGATTGGTAATTGGTTTGGAGTACCACCTGCCGACTTCGACTTTTTGCCGTTTATCGTGGGCGTGCGATGACCTTCACCAATCAATTATACTGAACTGATACATTTATAATAACTGAACGATGTACGTACTTATAAATACTTACAAATAATAGAGTAATGTGCTTACAAATACGATCAATTGTACGACCAGCACAGTAATTTTTTTTATTAATATCTTATGATCTAAAATTGACAATGGAACAAAGGCGTACTTGATGCTATAAGTATTGTCTGCCAGTCAACCTTCAGGCAAAATTGAGAAGCGAAGAAGGCAGCGCATAAATTAAAGAGAGTTAGAGAGTTAAGAAAAGAGTTAGTTAGAGAAAAACTGTTATTACTCTGTTCGAGAGGACTCAGTGTCAAAATCATGTCTTGTTACGAATGTGTGAGATGTTCCGCGCCGTTAAGTTAGACTCGTTGCGCGACTAGAACGAGCGCAGAGAACATTTTATTATTTTATTACTAGTAATAATTTTGATTTCAACCAAAGTGGAGCCGCTAGACCGTGCGGCGTTGTGCCATTGTAATGTGCAGAGGAGACTCGTACACTATGAATTAATATGTAATAGAAATTTCTATACAGTTAGAAGAAATTACAGTTTCCATGCCGGAGCACCCCTCAATAATAGATTTGTAAACTCACTCTTAGGCACGAGCTTTGGAAACGTTCCTCTATGGCTCTCGACGTGATTAATTTAGTGGCTTCCCCCTGCTGGGTTTCGGTCCCTTTGTAATGGTAATAAGGACGGTAATCGAATATGGGACAGCCGTGCATCGTCTATACTAGGCACTCGAGAAAAATTCATCATTTTGCGGCGGCGCAGGGAACTTAAGTGCATAACTGATGGTCTTTTTGTTTCCCATGTTTTTGAGAGCGGCACTGATGAGTGTGCGGCACACTTAGCGAGTTTGGTCTGAAGGGAAGTAAGTTTTTTTATCGGTTCAGTTTATTACCGAATTTGGGAACTGTCCAGAGTCACCGACACAGGACGGTTCCAGTTCTATGTTCAAATCAAACCTTTCCAAGTTACATATATACGTACGAGAATAGTGTTACTTGATACTATTAGAAAAACAGCGTAAGAGATAATTCTCCAGAATGTTTCCCAAGTAACACGAATATTATCAGTTTCGCTTGGCAAGGTATAGTCCATTCTGTAGACTGTATAACTCCTCTTAAGTCTTTCTATAGTCCTTCTTAGAGGTATGAAAAACGAGATAATAATAACCTCGTAGCCCAGCTGGCAGTGACCCTGCCTGACGATCGAGGGGTCCGGGGTTCGATTCCAGGTTGGGCCAGAAATTTATGTGACAGATTAATGTTTGTTCTCGGGTTATGGGTGTTTGTAATGACATATTTGTGTATGTCCATGCCACCCGCAGCAAAACAGGGAATCCTAGTGCGGAGGTTGAGTGTGTCAACGTTTAAAAAAAATGGGTTATGATCGACACTGATGAACCAGAACAATAAACTGTATATAAAATTTCTAAAAGGAACACTTAAATAGAAATGGATGTAGGGGAGAGGTGGCTTGAAAGGGACACGTATTGGAAGGGACAATTTAAATTATTGTCAAAATAAAAACAATTTCTTGCCAACACTATTGTTGTCGTATGGCAACTCTGAATAATATTCGTTCACTTCTAACATCACACTCTTGTCTTTTCAAAAATGATGAAGCCGTGCGAATGTTTTTTTTTTGGCATTGAAAAGTTTTTTTTCTGTCATAATTGCGAAACGCTTTCTTAAGTGCTGCGATTAATTATTTGGTTCTTAACCACTATATAATAGGTTGGAGTCTTACATATACGATAACAAAAGGTCAGTAAACTTCATTTTAAAATCGTATATTTTGTGGTTATGTTTTCGATATCAAAATCATATTTATGAAAGGCACACATGTAAAAAAAATTTAAAAAAGAAATTATTTAATTAACATAAGAGTTGCATTTATTTTTAATTATAAGGAAACTGTTGATTGTGTTTTTAAGAAGATTTTTTTTTCAAGTTAGTTATTTCTAAGAAAACATGATAATGATGTGGATTTATGTTTAACTTACATGTAATACAAACAAAATATTGCACTTACTTTTAAATTTGATTTTTAAACATATATACCTACTTATAAAGTTATACTTATAAGTGTATACGTATTTTATATTTTTAGAACATGGGTAGCAATATATAAAGTGATTTTTCCTTATCATTATGTAATGTCCCTTTCATAAATTATGGTGTCGCTTTCAATACAGCAAATTTATGAAAGGGACAAAACACACATTTTTTTTTATATATGAAAATAAACAACTATGAATTAAGAAATGACAAGTATTGCATTTTATTTCAATAGTATGATAATGGAGGCTTCCCATTTGACGCTAACCTATTCCAAATATTATCTCTTTTATTTAGTAGAACTTTAACAAACTTTAACAACAAAAATGTCCCTTTCCAGCCATCTCTCCCATACATGTTTCTAGCGCGTTGTGCCCACTAACTACTAATTTACGGACGGTACGCCACTATTTACAATACAGACGTGTAGTCGTGCTATTCACATCGAGAACACAATCGATGTTAAAGTATTGAACCCGTCACTGCATCCCAAACACCAAAATGCTATTAATTGGAGCGATTAAAAATCGCTCGGGGCTATCGCAGACGAATTCCGTGCAGTTCATCGAACCTCGCACCCAAACGCGCGCTGATCGGAGAGCCATGCTTTTTTTCTCTCCTTCTTTTTCGATAGCGGATTGACAAACGCGTCGGACGCGTTATGTTGTGGCCATTAACTACCTCTAATAGTCGATCGGTAGTGTCTTTACAGTTTTGGTTTATAGTCCACATCACGTACTTAACCGTGACATGAATATTTTTTTCTTTCTTTAATAACACAACATTCTTCAATAACATAAAATCTATAGGTATATATAATAAAATGTTAAATGATCGTTATATGTACATGAATTATATGTGAGAAAAAAATTAATAGGAGTATTTATTAACGCAATAAAACCTACAATAATAGTTGTTACAATTGTGTCTGTTTGTCTGTGTTTGAGCCCGCTAATCTCTGATACGGTTTAACCGGTTTCGTTATAGTTTTCACTAATATATTGCAGGAAGCATCACTTAATATTTAAAGTGCGTTTCATTTCAATCTGTCCATAAAAAAGTTATTTATACATTAAGATACGCATAATTCAGAGAACGAGAAAATTCCAAAACATCCCAACACACAACTACGTCCCGCCATTGCTTCGCTTCAGAAACCTTACCTATCTACCGCTTTACGTATAGAAATAGTGCCCTTCTAGTTTTGTAAATCAGAAATATTTTAATTTATTACAATAGCCAGGCAGTCAAAATTTTATTTCCTATTCCGCGGGAACAGATCCATTTCCCGGGATATAAAGGATCCTAGTTCATTACTCATATAAGCTACTAAATTGCCAAGTATAATCCGAATTTGTTTAGTGGTTTTAGTATGTTACGGGGTCAAACAGACATACAGACAGTCAAAAATTCCAAAAATTTGTTATCGATAACAAAGTCTACCTTCATCAAAATAAAAAAAAAATATTCCACGTACAGACCCCTCCCCCTCTCATTACCATGTTATTATATTAGTATAGACAAAACATTAATTCGAAATTTTACAGGTAGGTTAAGAGTATTTTTCTGTTGTAACACCCACCACATATTTTCAACGCCAACCTCTGATAATTTTAATGACAAAAAAAACTACCTATCGACCTACAAAGAAATATCAACATACTTTTTCACATGCCCGTTTCTAACGCTTTTGTTCCCACCCCACCGCTTCGTGTGAGAGTGTTCTGCCGAGCACAAAAAACAAGTTGTTTTCAATGTGACGGTTGTGGTGCACGGTGTAACTGCTTAAGATCTAGACTGTGATAAAACGTTACCTGCACACACAAAAACCACCCAGCCGGGATCGGCTTGTGTGACAGCCTTCACGACCATTGTCTAATTGTTTTGTATACTAATGATGATATGTATTTTATATACGGTTGGGTAATATACTCGTGTTTCTTATGTTACCACTTGCCAATCGTCAATGTTCAAGTGTGTGTGTGTGCATTGTTTGAGTTGTGACTCGAGAATAAAGAGATGGAGATGAAAAATTATAGTTAATTATTAATTATAATAAGTAAGAATAAGTAAGAAAAGAAATGAAGTACATCACAGAATTGACGTTTTTTCGTCCTAGTTGAGTGAGTTGGCAAAGGTTACGTTATATATAATATGTTACGCACATACAGATAACATTACATACATTTAAATTAATTAATAAGACCATACTATCGCATTGGACTCAAACCTGTAATGGTAGCAATGATGTTTAATAAATAAATAAAAATATATATATATTTATCACTTATAATATTCGTACAGAACCAACGGAGCGAAGGGCACGCGCGAATCTCGGAGCTCGCGAGCGCAAAAGATCACAAAAGATACCGAACTGACAATACGTCTGAAGCCAAACCGACCGTACTCCACGTAGGGCTGTACAGTGTGTTATCAATTTAATTATGTTAAGTATTGTAATTCGCTAACGAGGTTCCACTCTTTGAACGATAGTAGAATATTCGCGTTGCTGGGTTGTTGTTTTTGCATGTGATTTTAATCACGGCAAAAAATTGTTTAGTCATTTAGTATATCTTTGAAAGTTTCTAAACGGGTTTTTTCTTAAATATGAATTAGTTTAAGTCGGTACATTAATAAGATATATTGACAGACATTAACGAGTGAGCCGATGGATTTATTGATTTGGGTGTTGTGATTGAAATTCTTGGTGATTAATATATCCGTTTATCATTTACTTTCGATAAAAAACATGTATCTTCATATTACCGATAAATATTACCAATGGCCCCAAGCTGCAACCAAATATATTGCATGTTATCAAATTAAAAGTGAATTCCAATTTTTAATCGTGATGTTGTTAATAAATTAGTGATAATCAACTTAATAATAATACGAAGTTTAAAGTATAATACTTATTTAATAACAATGGAGTGCCGCGAAGTTTAAAGTTACATACACTATCCATACAAGTATATGTACTCGTATGTAAGTGTTACAAATTTTCGCGAAAGTTCGGTGGAAAAAAATAAAGTTTAAGAAAATTACCGATGATCCGGCATTAATGATAAGACGGATTTTGCGTATATTAGGCGACTCTCGTCCTTACGATGTAGGAATAAAGTCAAGTATTGGATCCAGGCGTTTCAGCACCTGTTTCAGAGACTGTGTCTCCGATCTAAAATAATAATAAAAAAATTATTGAGTAAGGAATGTTGTTAACAAGAAAAGCGTTTCTCGAAAATCGAAAAGCAGTGTTAATAGACGGCAAGGCCGCCCGCATTATGAAGCGAAAAGTTTTCTTTATGAGCGAAATACCTGCAATCAACGAATGTGCGATTATGATTGTTAAGTGTATGTCATTATGATTGTTAAGTCTACGGAACTATTATTGCTTTTTCTCGAACCTTGGTGTTAGAGCTTCTCATAAGGATTCCATTATCAATATTATTATTGAGTCATTAATATTATTGTTGGTATTTATTATTTTTCCATGAAGTCTGTCTGGCTAGCAACCACCCTCCTGCTTGAGTCAGGCGCCAAATGGCTCGTCGTTTCCGGCTGGGGGCTTGAGAGCCATTACTTTCTTTCTTACTTGCTATTCATTACCTGGCCGACAACGCATCAGTGATACCTTTGGTCTTGCTGATGGCAAAGGGCGACCACTTACCGTCAGGTGGCTCGTTTGCTCGTTTGTCAGCTATTAACATAAAAAAATCTGTGAATTCGGACACGTAATACTAGTACTAACCATGAAAGACCTTTTGTAATTTATTTGCGTAAAACGTTTAAATATTTTCGAAAAAAAAATTATGATTATTTATCGCTTCAAAAATTATACCCATAGTAATGCGAGTGGGAAAAGTTATTTTGGCAGCCCTAAAATAACGAAACATGTGCAAAACCATGGGCGGTGGGCTAGTTGACAAAAAGAGCGGACATGTCACGGTCTGGTGTATTGAACCGGACGTTCATTGAAAGTGTATTTAAAATAAATATATCGTGTTATCGCAAATGGTCAGAATATCGTATCATTTGGGTGTCGGCTCAAATCGAATGGAATCGATTTAAATTGTCATGTCAAAAGGTTTAGGTATAATTTTATCCCGATTTATTAGGCTTTACTTTTATTACTAATTAGCAAACTGCCCTCGCTTCGCTTCAGGAAAACTAATGCCTTACATTATTTTATATTAATTTATAACTTTTTTATTTATGGACGGATTGCAATGAAACAAATTAAATATTAAGTAACGCTTACTGCAATACATTAGTGAAAACAAGAACGAAATCGGTTAAGCCGGTTCTGAGATTAACGGGTACAAACGCACAGACAAAATTCTAACAACTATCGTTTTGGGCTCTATTGCGTTAATAAAGGCCCGTAATAATGTTTTTTCTCATACATATATCGTTCATGTGCAGAAAGCGATCAGTTACAATTTTGTTGTTAGTATAGATGAGTTAATGCTAGGATGTTCTAAAGGACTTAATTTAAATTAAAACGAGGTTTGATTTTATAAATCGGGACGACTGCATACACGATTTTTTATTATTATTAACTTATACTTACAACAGTAATTCACATTTTTGATATGTTTTCTATATCGTATCTTTTGACATGTTTAGGTCAAAATTAGCAACCATAATAAATAACTGATAATAAATAAATAACTAATAATGAGTTCCCTGATTGTGATAGAGTCGGACCTATTCAAAATCAGGATATCCTTCGATTAATCGTGACATTTGGTTACATGACATTATACACATGGGATGCGCTTATATTATTTATTATAAACCAATGACTTGACTTAATCGTAAGCGATCTGAGTAAACTATAGTGGCGATCATTCGCGAGTTTAAATCTAATTCAGGAAAAAAACATCACTAACACCGCTTCCTTGTTTCAGAGCTCAAGTTAAGCTGTTCATTTTCGTTCATGTCTCGGGCAACGTTTTTTGCATTCTTGTGCCCTTATAGAATCAACTGTGAAATCTGTGAAACTCGTTCGCTTTCAGTAGTGGATGTACATGCAGTGCGGTGAGCAGTTACAGTGAAGTAGTCGATCTACTCATTTGCCGGCTGGTATCATAAAAAATGAGGTTAAATAATATCCATGCGGTCACTTAACAGCAGCTCGCTTAATGCGGTGATTGATTTGATCTTTTCTTTCCTCTGCTACTTGTCTG
Organism: Megathymus violae; assembly: GCA_003671415.1. NCBI lineage: Eukaryota > Metazoa > Arthropoda > Insecta > Lepidoptera > Hesperiidae > Megathymus > Megathymus violae. Next base: position 1,754,636 of record PDGT01000056.1, read on the forward strand.
TCTCGTAACATCGTGAAATAGCTCTCAAAATGGAGCCATACTTAGATCGTAAAAGGTAGATAGTAGTTAGCCGTAGACTGTACCCGTGGAGTGTGGGCTGGTTACATCGCTTTCAATCAAACGTGATTGAGGTCAGATGTTAAACCGCGGCCTCTTAATTGAACCGCTCGGATGATTTAGTTGTTAATTCCTTTTTGCATTAATCTTGTTTTAAAGTTCCGTATACACGATGGAAAACGCAAATCTTTTAAGAAAATATTCTTACAAAAGATAAATTTTCTAGAAGAATTGTTCCAACAGAAGTGATCCTAACATTTCTTGCGTGCCAGTGTGCCCATTCATCTGCTTTGCGTAAATCAAGCTTACTGCTCTTAAATTTATTAGACAAGTGAAGTAAGCAAATGACATGATTCTGGAGTTAAATAAAGGGGAATATTAGAAGAAGAAATATATAGAAACTGTTACAAGCATGCGCCTTTATATTTCTCGTTTCTGTATGGAATTTGTATGTGTGACCAAAATTTTTTTATACTTTCGGAATCGTTTTAACGGGATATATTAAAATTTTTACAGTAATTATTCTCTGCATTTTTACTTTTTTATGAGAGTTTATTTAATTTTTTAACTAATATTTAAATTATTTTTATGATTTTAAATACTTTTATGAGATAATGATTTTTCCTTTTTTTCTCTTTATTTACAATTTCATTTAGTTTTGAATTATGTTCAAAAACCTGTAGCTCCGGAATACCGGTAACCAGAATCACAAGGAAAGCAGCAATTCGAGAAGAACGGCAATGGATTGTCAAGCATGCTACAAGCACTTAATTGTGACCATGACCTCTCTGCTGTAGTGACTAAGAAAACGAAGATTAGAAAAAACGAACTTAATTAGGAAGTAACAAACCGGAACCACGTGCACGTGAGTTTGGTTCTGACTTTACCGAGTTTTTTTTGGATGAAATTGGAATGAGTCGTTTTAAATTAAAACGCTCTCGGTCGAAACTAATTTGTAACAGTTATAGGATTTGTTAGTGATTAAAATTTTGAACGTTATCTTTAAACCGGCATTAAAGTACGGTCAAAATAAAAAAAGTAAAAAAATATATTATTATGTTTTTATATAAATAGTTAACAAACATGAAGATTATTCATCCCAAGTTAACCGCCGTCCATGCGCATTCGTACCGCCAAAGGCATATTGTCAACGCTTTGTTGGCCAAGATAAAAGTGAGGTACCCGCTTATTACTCTGCCGCTCCGATGAGTAACCGAAACCCGTAACACAGCTAAATTAGGATAGTGGCCGGGTAATGGTCTTTTAGGGCAGCGAGTGGAAGTTTCTGATAATGTCTCTGCTCACCACCATCACCTCCCTGCCACTCCCAACAGCCTGCTCCGATAGAGAGCGAACTGAGAGAGTCGGGTTTACCGTTGACCGTCTCTGTCTAAAACCGTATTGACTATCTGACAAGTCGGGGCCCACCAGTCCTGAACCTTTGTGAAGAGTGCATCTATCACTTTAATCAAGAAGTTGGGTCCAGGGTTTCCATCAGTGAGGGGGCCCATGTTCTGAGTTTGCCGTGTACGGGCGCCCTCATTGGTTCCTATACAGTCCCTCAAGAAGCTCGGCCCAGCGTCGCGCATTTGTATCTATTGCAGCGGCCTGTAGCGCTTTTGTAGCGTTCTGGTAAGCCGAGTAGATTGTGGCCGTCTTCCCGGTGGTGGCTCGTCGTCTTCATCGGGCTCTTGTGTACAATCGCCTAGTTCGTATACTCCCAAAGGGTAACTAAGCGAAGTCTTCAGATTACCAGTACTCGGTCCTCCTTTTGTTATACTTAGCTCGGGACATCGAGATGTTGTAAAGCGTTCCCAGAAACCATACCACCTCCTTTTCCGGATCGAGGAAGATCAGATACCTAAGCCATGGCGCCATGCAAGAATCCTAATACAATCCACGAGCCCTGTAGTGGTATAAAACTGAGTGGTACACTCGACCTAAAATTTTGGCTTTCTACTCAAGCATGTACAGTCTCTTACAAAACTTACACACAAATCGGTTTATCAATAAAAAAAATTGTTTTAAAAGAATCCAATAACTTCTATTATTTCGCCTTTTGGCTTTTTAAATTCCGCTCACGCGTTTTTGCTTCATTACCTTGCTTCCGTCCCCCTCTCTTGACCCATACCCCGCGCTCGCCGTTTCCCCTGACATATTTCAAAATACATATATTTGCATATTCTCGGCCGTTCTAAACTGTAATATTTTACGTGGGATTTCTTACTTTAGTAAACCTACGCTAACATTTTCTACTCTCATACTATAAAACCATGGCGGCTATTGATATTTAGGATACTTTCCGATTACTGGACACGAATCCTTAATCAGGCTGGCTTTGTTAATATTATCCCGCCGATTCGCGCCGGGGCCACATTGTCTTCCATTACGTTTCATATCGACACATTTGGAAGTACAATAAGGAAGTCCACTTCCTTAGCAGTTACTAGTCGGACGTTTCAATTACATTGCCATAAACTCCTTCCTACGCCCTCGCGGCATACAGTGCTCTAGGTTCACCGCAAACGAACCATAATTTCTCGAGTGTTTAGCGCTTTAATTTTTACCAAATGCTTCATTATTTCGTATTCCATTTGCGGGGTCTTTACTGTAGTTAATGGTGTCCACAGCGTACATGGGCCGGCGTGACACTCCAGCGGTCAAGGGCGAGTTGTCCGTGGCCAGTCAAGGTCGCGGCTTTGACCTACTCGCAAAATTTTATACAGAAAAACGTGTATATTGTACATTAAACAACACAACTTCTCAACACACTCGGGCATTATTAACCTTTGGCTAATGCCACAGGAGATTTTGTGGCTCAATCGAGAAATGTAGATGCGACATTTTGTTACTGAGACGCTGTTTTAGATACCACATAAAAATTTAGGAACTCTGGACTTGATCGAGCGTTGTCCCGTTCTACTTTGGATGTTTAGTGCGATGTGACTTAACAGTCTAATGGTTTAATTCTATAAGAGTTGGTGTTCGCTAGAATCCATTTATAAAGATTGTAGATGGTTTGTTTGCATAATAATTTTTCTTAAAAATATTAGTGCATACTTCATGATTTTGGTGTTTTCTTGGGTTATATTTGTTTTAATTAAGTTTCCAAATAGTGTTTAGCTTCTAGTGGATATCACAACATCGTTCATAATCAATGAGTATATATATGTTAAGTTTTACTATTACTCTGGACTTCCCCAAAGGCGAACAATAACCCGGATAGTGAAAAATACTATATACGATTTTATAGTAGTATTGCGTATGGTCAAAATTCGTCAAAGTTACAACACCGTTTAAGTTAAAACATCAAAATTTCACTTGTTTTTCACGCAATTTGTAATGTTTGTTTTATTACCGAATTAAAATGAGTTAAGTTGTCTTTAAGCCGAATCGAGAAACTATTTACATTACAATTTGCTTTTAACGACGTTTTAATTTCGCAGAAGAAAAATTGGCATTAAATCGATTTAAAATCAAAAAAAAAAAATTGATTTTAAATCGTCTGACGAACAGAATGTTTTAATGTAAATTACGTCGTAATGCAAATGTGTAAATGCCTAGCGTCGAGATCTCGGGACAAGGTGACTACAGCCTGACTTTGAAGTTTTTGTTACAGATATATTCAGATTTTTGTAATTTTAACCGAAACTTCACGGGAGTTACAATATATACTTCAGGAATAAAATATTACGGTGCTTCAGTAACACGATTGGGATGCTGGATAGGAAATCAATCGTTTTAATAGTACCTAATGCGTTCATAGAACGACAGTTTGTGTTAAACGTAAGTGATCAAGCAATTTAAGTAACTTCGGATGGGTGTGACCAACGATGACTAAGAGAATACCTTAGGCAGCTTCTGCTTTTGCAGCGTTAAAGTGTATTTTGCCAGGCCTCCTTAATTACGAAGACAAAGCGCTTACGGGTTAAGGCCTAGTGATTTTTTCTACGACTACCTGTGTAGTACAATCCTTTTAAATTCTATCACAAATTTATCATTCATCATAACTATACGGGCCAAGAATTAAACGATTTACGAAACTGTGTTTAGCTACTTATTACTTTCCTGCTTTATCTCAAAATTGCACAGCGCCGTATTGCAACTTGAATTAAAGTGAGCAAAAGCTGCATAACTTGTAAATAATTTTAATTTTGATGATTAAGTTGTGACCAATTATAGATATTGCGAAGTTTATTTTTATATTTGTGATGTTAATTACAGTCACATAAAATTAATCTTTCAAGTTTAATTACCTTAATTGAAATTCATATATTTTGGTGATTTTAACAAAATATTTGTTACAAGACCATAAATATAATTTAAACCCCCAAACAGATCATGCATTGCTTTGAAATCGTACTTACTATTGTTCCAGGCAATGAAATTAGCAAAGTTGGAGCTAACAACGGGTCGTGTGTAGCCACGTCGTTCTCAATATTGAGGTCTTGGACGCAATCCAAACATTCACATTTTCAAAGCACCAAAGTTGATTACTAATGGACTTATTTATTAGCTTTGCGAACGCCAATGGAAGAAGTTGAAGTTCGTGAAATGACAAATATAAATGAGTATTATGTGTGTAGATGTTTCATTTGAGTGGTTTCCAAGATGAAAAAAGAAATATAATATTTTAGTTATATGCAGTACTACTAATTTTATAGATCTGGGGTACGCGTTTCATTCCGCACGCTCCGCTCGACTGACCTATCCACGCGTCCATGTTGGATAAAAGGTTTATTAGATCGTGCTACTACTAACATCCCTATAGGATTGTCGAAAGATAAGAAGATAAATTAGCCCTAATATTGTAGTAACTCGAATTGCCACGCCTATTATCAAAAAAATTTAATTAGTATTATATGATGTTATCTCACATACCCGCTGATGACACAGTCTTTGTCGCTTCGGCGACGAATAACTGACGTCACTGTGAATGCAACTGGTCTCTATTCGCTCTATTAGCGATGACGAACAGATTCATCATTGAGAATGAAATATTGCGAACTGTGAACCCTTGGGAATCGGCTCAATTGGCGCTCCCGTATGATAGTAGTTCTCGTGCGTATGCATTGAAGAGCTGTTATCGAGCAGCCTATTAAGATGTAATGCTTTTGCCGCGCATTGTTAGTTGATTACAGCAGTAAATATGCGATATGCATGTAAGACATTTTGAAGGTACTCAACGCACTTATTTGTTAGTACTTGATCGTGATATTTTTGACGAAATATACTGGACACAATTAGGCTTATAAGAGATGTAACTAAAGAGAGTACATATGCTTTTACAAATTTGGCTAGTGATATATACTATCCAATACTACATTACACCGCCATTTACCATCAGGTAGGATTGTAGTCAAGCATTGGTTTAGAATGATTAAAGAAATGGTCTCACTGTAATTCTTTCCTCTAGAATAGCAAACATCTGTTTCGATCTCAAATGTGACTTTAGTTTTGTTCGAGGTTGATGCACTTGAAGCGTGAGTCAGGACACTAACAATTAAACAAACCGTGTGACTTCTGTATCGATTATTTTACAGTAGGTCTACGTTATTAACACACGGAAATTTAAATTTTTTTTTGTGGTTTAGACTGTGCTCGTGTCAATAAATTGGTTGGGAAATTTGAAAATAGATTAGGCACGTTATTAAAATAGACGTAGTATATATACAGCTTATTATGAAAAAGTATCTCTTGAGAGGCTCTTAAGTTGTCAATGTAAACTAAAATCTAAATTAAACATGCAGTTGAATAGCCTTCATTACGCAGTTTAGTGTAATTGGGTAATTACTTAGATGATTGTGATGTTGTCAGTTGATGAAGCACACATATAAAAAAACCCTAGGATGTTTAGAAATCAACATTAATCGTTTCGTTAATTGTCGATGTTTTTTAGAAAAAATACAGGAAGTTTTCTAGAAAATATTTTTTATCGTAACCAAAATTAGTTTTATACGAGTATAGAGCGAGGCCGTTGTTCAGGATAAAAATATTTATGTTACAAATACGAAGTCATCATCGGTAATATTTTTTCTGTCTGTCTATCTACTGATATTGGTTTAATTTTGGTATTGTGATACAAAATGTTTCATAGGTTTATTTGCTCTGTTTACATTGACCGTACATTATTTTTGTCATGTTTTGTTTCTGATTTATTTCTTCATTTTCATTTTTATGAATTTACCGAAACCTTCACAATCTCTGAATTTTTAGTTTATAATGCAATGTCGCAGAAGCATTTCATCACGTTTAAACTCTTGCCAACGTTCGGGGTTCAAGGTTATCAAATGGATCGTCTGCTCGCTCTCATTAGATTTGGCATTTAATCAAGGGCTATGCCTCTTAGCTGCGTCACTTTTCGCTCTGTATTAGTACCTATATATAATTAAACTTTATCGTCTCAAACAAAGTTTGTCTTTGTCTTTGTAGTCAATGTAAAAAATTGTATGTTTATTCTACGTGTTTATTCTACGTTTTTATCTATATTTTTGTCCTCGACCCATAAAAAGCTATTATTATTCCTGGCATGGGTGTTCAACCCAATAGTGGGTACGGTATATTATGACAAGAAGAAATTGAATATTAATTTACAGAAGTGAATATTTCTGTTTGTTAAAAAAGTCAGCCATAGATCTTTATAATTGAATTATGAATACACTTGGCTATGAATCTTAACCATACAACTAAAGAAGTCCTTGATACACTTTAAGTTTTAAATAATTAACAATGGAAAGTTTGGTGTAATTTTAGGATCACTACTATCTTGAGGATATCCTCAAGATGCCACGATTGCAAAGGTTAACTACGAATTCACGATACAACATAGGAAAACTAAGCATGTTGGTTCGGAAATATATTGGGAATCAACTTTAAAACTAATAAAAAATCTGATACAGCTTATCACTTCTACTAATACGGCTCCACTTATTTATATGATGTCCCTGGTCTAAATTACCTCAGTCTATAGCAATTTTTAATCGAAATTTGATTGATATTGTTGTTAGCATTTATTGTACATCTGATGTTCAAAGTACGAAAAGCTTATGGTGTCGAGATGTATTTCGGTCTATCCACCCAATTTGTTCAGAACGATAAAACTTAAAATTTGGTAAATAACTTTGGAAAAATTCGAAATAAAAAAAATATTTTTCAATGCGACGTATAAAAAATAGTTATTATATGATAGAGGAAACTGATCAACCGCCCTTTAGTCTGAATTATTGGAAAACACAGAACAATTTATTAACACAAACCAGGTTACAGAACAGTTTATGCAAAATGTAAAGCAAATAATTAGTTCACAATTTTCTGCAGGAAGCACAAAATATGCTGGATATATTTGTAACATATAACCTTATCTTATTATTTGAAATGATCTGTTGTTTATATGCTAACGATTGTGTCGTCAACATTTTTGTTATTGAAATGAAATGAAATAATATGAAATGAAATGAAATAATATTTTATTCGAAGTTGGTTTTTACAAACACTTTTCGAACGTCAAACTACGCCATCGCTTCAACAAATCTCTACCGTGAGTGGTCTCGGAAGAAAAAGCGGCAAGAAACTCCCGAGGAGTTTTTTTCCTACTCACAGTTACAGAACGCACTTAGGGCTATAAACTGGCTTAATATTAAACTCATGTCCAAGCAGTCCTATCCTGAAAGTAATCATCAAGTTTGTTATAATCTTTCCACATCAGAACGCCTTTGACGTGAGTTTTAAATTTACAATATGGCATTTCTGTCAATTTTAATGGAATTTTATTATAAATATTTACACATCTACCCATGAAAGAGCCACCAGTTTTGCTTAGTCTGAAATTTGGAACAATCAGTTTAGCCTTACTCCTAGTATTAATACTGTGAACATTATTCTTCCTAAGAAAACTATCAGAGTATTTTTTAACGTACATAATATTATCTAAAATATATTGTGATGCTACAGTTAATATATCAATGTCTTTAAAGAGGTCTCTAAGGGAATCCCTAGGCCTGAGGTTGTAAATGGCGCGTACTGCTCTTTTCTATAATATAAAAATCGACTTAATATCTGCAGCTGAGCCCCACAACAACAGACCATAAGACATCACATTGTGAAAGTAGCCAAAATAAACTAATCTTGCTGTTTTTACGTCCGTTAAGAGCCTCACTTCCTTAACAGTGTAGGCAGCAGAGCTAAGTTTCCCTAACAAGATTTCAATATGAGGACTCCATTGTAGTTGTGAGTCTATAGTGATTCCAAGTAATGTGGTAGAATTCACTAGTTCAAGCACTTCCTTATTTAAAACAATATGAGATGGCACTTGTCTAACATTTGGTAAAGTGAATTTAATACATTTTGTTTTCTTAGCGTTTAACACAAGGTTATTATTACATGTAAACCAGTGTAACACTTGCGAAACAGTATTATTTACATCGTCAAAACATTGTTTTCTCCTATCTACTTTAAAAAGTAAGGAGGTGTAATCAGCAAACAACACAGTTTTACACAAGTCGCTAGTGAAATATTGAGACCACGGTATACGGTTTTTTAACCATCATAGATAAACAAGATATTCAAATGTAAGCAAACGTGGTGTCGAGGATTTGCACGTCCACATATTTTTGATTACAAAGAGGCACGGGTCTCAAATAAATGCATTGCCCACTTTGAATTTTAACTGTATGCAGCTGGTTCCGGGTTCGATAACCGGGCTCTCGGCTTGGATATAAGTTGTATAATTATTTGCTCTAGCGCTGATCGTTGTCCTGCCAAGCGAAGAAACCGCAAATCCGGCTACCTTCTGTGTTTTCTCGTGCTGGTTTCTATATTACGCATATCTGCTCCTATATACGAGGTATACTCATACGTACGCTCAGTATCACCGGTTATTATCTAGGTGATAATATTGATTTTTTTTATTGCATGCCTATTAATCCACTCTAGATTCGCTTTGAGAATTATAAACAATCATGTTTACGACGATATACGATTATAATCTGGATGATATATTTTTGTTTTCGCTGCTATAATCATGTTCGGTAAGATACCGCGTAGTTGTTCAAATGTTAGACATTAAAATATCGCATCTCGCCTCCAATAAATCCTAGACTTTGTTAAGAAATATTTTTTTTAAGTTTAGAATGGAATGATGAATTGGAATTGTTGCAAAATTAAGATGACGGAGTCGAAATTTTAAGAAGAATTGCCGTGCTCAAATATCGTTAGGTCTGGATGTTTTCACGTTTTATGTTGACTGCCTGTAAGAAAAGTGTAGCATCATTATAATTTTTATCTTCTTTTTACATACTTTAGATTTTTTCGTGTATTGTGATTCGTGACTTTCTAAGAATGTAACAAATTTACTTTTATCTCCACCATTGCTCACAAAAACTTGGTTTAAATGATAGCAAAATAATTTTAAAGCAACCGTTGCGACGGGAGTGTTTATTTATTTTTCAGTAATACATACAATTTTTTTGCTGTGCCGTGTTTTATAGCCGGAATGCGTTGCTTATTACAACGATTGAGAGATTTTATTCGCGAGTAAAATGGATTCGTGTACGAAGTTTTAGAAAAAAAAAAATTATCGGGACATAGATGAATGATGATTACAAAGCATTGGCTCGAACACTCGTGTTATTGCATTTGTGTATAGTGGCGATTAGAGTGATATGTGAATGTCCGTTGCTGGCACGTGTCCTGTAAGTTCAAGGGCGTCCCGCTGGCCGTTGATCTTCGGTTTTTGCGCGACCGGGCCGAGGCTCGCACTGCGCCTGAGTAAAGTGTAACGTGACGGGCCGTGACGTGACGTCTTCGCCCTCTTGTGATCTGTGACTGGCGCGCGGTGGTATGTCGTAATTCTCGAATCTTGTACGATTTAATGTTTTTGTATTCCCCTTGAACATTCTCATCACAGTTTCAGCCCAATTGTAAACAACGATGTATGTTCACGGTTCATTGACGCACGATATGTCAAAATTATTTTCATTTCGTGTGTCGTGGTACGAAGTTTCATATTGAAACCATTTTCATGATCGCGTTTGTAGTTTTATACGTTACTTAGCGTTATATTTCGTGATGGTCAATACTAGGGATATTATGGACATGAAATTTCGGATCTGGATACCTAATACACGGATATATGAATAACATTTTACCGGTTTCGGTTACGGTTACGGATTTGAACTTATTTCGGATTATCCGATTGTTTCGGATAATTTCGGTTACGGATATTAGATGATTTAGGAATCTGAAATAAATATATAATGTATTTACATGGTAACACTTTGACTTTATTTCTAAATGTTATCCGGTATTACAATCATAGAAAAGGATAATAGTCTTAAAAATTTTATAATAAAAACGTTTTAAATATGAAAGGATCATGGCTAGTGTAGCGGCACAGACAGCGAAAATCTAGCATAACGTGTTTCAATTAATCTCTGCCACTATCCGAAATTATTCGAAACTTTTTTATCGGATTCCGTTACGGTTACGGATATATTTTCGGTTACGGTTACAGAACTCCATAACATCCCTAGTCTATGCCCACTCTAAAATACGTGACGAAGAAATTGAAGGTTGAAGTCACTTAAACTTATATATAAATTGAGACGTCAGTCACATACCGTAAGAATCACATGATATTCTTGCTTAAAATTGAATCTTATGGTTATGTGAGTTAGGCGCGGTCCGAGAGGGAGGGGGTTATAGGGAGCTTTTTAATAAGTCTTTAGAACAATAAGTGTATTTTACTTGAGTTATTTTAATAAACGTGTTCTAAAATTTAAGCTCTTCAACATCTGCCTGCGAAGGATCTTCGAGTTCTTTGGACGTATAGTTCGTAAACCAAGTGACGACCTTGTGAGGGCGCAGTCATTTGCGCTGATCTGACCAAATTCGCACCACCCTCAACATGAACATTGCCGAGGGCATACACGTTGCGGAGAGCCGGAACAGATGGAGGAACATCACTAGGGAAATAATCATCACATGATTGAGGTCACGACCACCAGCGTTGGGGAAACGGCGCAAGGAGGAGGAGGGTTCTAAAATTAATTGAATATTTAAATGTTTTATATTTGTGACTGTAAGTCAACTTTACAGGGTAGTTAGTCTAAATGATTGCATGGTACTACCAGATACAATTATAAAATAAAAATTAAATAATGTCTAAAAACAACAAAATATAAAATTTATGTTAATTAATATGTATTATAAGCTCATTAATGTAAAAAGTTAAAAATATAAAATGATCAAGCTACCAAACCAGAATTCAAAAGTAAATATCGAAGCACACTCCATTATAAATCGACACAAGCAGAGAGTGAACGACCTTAAAAATGGGTTTGACATCCGAGATCTACGTCTATTATTTTCTAATGTTATGAAATCGTCACGTTAAATAAAATAAAAAGCAAGAAAATATGTACCAATATGTGTTCAAAGAAAATTTATATGTATTTTATGAGGAAACGAAAAAAAAAACGATATTTGACAGGTAGTTGGAACATAACAACTTGTCAATATATTTTTTTGCTTCCACTCCATCGGAGATGAAATCGTCCTGACATTACGATTATTCTTGAGCGAAGATGGTCACTTACTGTCAGGTAATACGCAAGTTTACAAGCTTAATGGTTAAAATATAGTTTACAGGACATAAAAATATCCTGCCTACAATACCTTAAGAAATTGCGCTCTGTATATGTACGTGAAATTCTAAAATGTGTAGGCCCAAATAGCTGCCGCGTTTTTGGTTTCAATACGATATATTCTCCATCATCTATTATGCAGTAAGAACATGCTTCGTCGTTATGTTACCATTTTCTTGCGCTCGTATATGATTATACTTGTATTCAACAAAGTTACTTGGTATTCACGCTCCCTTGCAGAGTATTATAGGAATATTACTCTCGCCATTGATTCCCAGTAAATAATTTCATAGAAGATAAGTTCTGGTATTCTGGTCGCGATGACTGGGTCAAAAAGCTGTAAGAATAAAATTACTTTTAGATTTTGGTCTATATATTGAGACATATAACTTTATTATGTTATTTGAAATTTAAGGTCCTTAAATGTCCTTCATTTCAACTGCTCCATATTGTCTATCCAAATTTTAAATTGCGATTTTTTAACTCTGGAAAATAACAAAGAGGACAAGACCAGTGGTACATTTCAGTAATTCTATTCGTTTAGTGAATTTTAAAATACTTAAATATTAATAACTTTTTTTAAACAGTTGTATAGTTCGATGTCTACATTTGGTTACAAAGCCGTTGGATAACTTTGTGGGCGAAGGTGAGTCAATCGGCAATGCCTAATTCATGGCAAGAATGCGGTCTTAGCTGAACAGGAAAATGCTTATTTGAACAGGAAAATTAAAAATTGCCCGACTGTTTCGAGATCTGACTTGTACATATGGGAAATTCCAGTGAGTATTCCAGTGAGACATTATTTGAATAATGCAGAGATAATTTTTTTAGTGACTATCTATACTAATAAATAAAATTGGAGTGTCTGTTTGTAATATTGAAATAACCGCTTTTTACTACATGTATATGAATGTATGTAGATACGGTACATATAGCAAAATAACATTTTTTACAATTTTTGTCTCTGTCTGTCTGTCTGTTTGTACCGGCTAATCTCTGAAACGGATGGACCGATTTTGACGGGACTTTCACTGGCAGATAGCTGATGTAATAAGGAGTAACTTAGGCTACTTTTATTTCAACTAAATAACTTTTTTGTTAAATTCCATGCGGACGAAGTCGCTGGCACAGGTAGTTCTAAATAAAATCTTAGAAATCTTACCGTAAATAATAGTTTTTATGAATTGTCAATCGTACTGAGAGAACCGTTTTGAATGTAAGTTTTGGAAAATATAAAAAAAACTTATAAAAGCAAATTGAACGTCGTGTTGTAAAAGATAAGCAGTTAGACAAGTGTTAAGTGAAAGCTTCATCTTATAAACGTAATAGAACACGCCGTGGCACTATTATTAATATCATTACTCTCGTATTGTGAAGGTGTGCATCTGACTCTTTTAGTCACGATCCCTTGTTACCAGCGCCTTTTCTGGCCACGTTTCCATTCGCCAGTAGTCACAATAAATTGTTTTGATTTTTGCTGTCAAATTCTTGCGATCACGACCTATATGGGTTTTCATATTTGAAGTCACATTTTTCGATATTGCGTGCACACTGACCTTACTCAGTGTCTTTTAGTTACACAAAATTTTCTCATTTATTTTTCAGATGAACTCAATTTCCTTATGGTGCATGCAAGCTTTATAATGCTGATAAACATTTGCATTCGATACTATAGATATTTATGACTTACTCGTACGAAGGGTGCGTCAGTGTCTATATTCTATGGTTCGACGGGAACACATAGAATTGCTTGTCATCATTTCGACTCTAGGAAGCTGCTGTATCATGTTCTAAACATGAGCCGCTATTAGTTAATGTCGTTTGGAACATTGTAGAGAAAAGTATTGATGTTCTGACTTTCTTACATATAATTGACATCCTTCGGGGTTTATTCTCAATTTGATATCGTTAATACTAATGTAGTGTTTTTAAATCCTGCTAATAATTTATAGACGAATGTACATAACGTTGATTTTTTACATGACTTTACAACATTTGTACAGTGATGATATTTTTGGCAATGCTATCTCGATAATCTTCATATTCTTCATGTTTCGGCTTTTGTAAGGTCTGTAGGTTTCCGCTGTCGGTTTATAAGGAAATACGAAGTTGTCGAGAGATTTATGGAATTGACACACTGAATGTTTTAAAAAATATAAAAATTTGATTTTGAAATGTGTTGTTAACGCTTTTGATTCAGGATGTTTGAATGATTGATTAGCATCGGAAAGGAAAGGTTTTGGATCTGATTGTAGGAAATATTCGACATTTTGTTCTGTCATAATGAATGTAATAAAAAATGCTTTACGATCTAGACATCCGGTCAGATCCCATCCAATCTTTACCCAATGGAGTCGATAATCAACTAACTATATATTGGTGTCTATTAGATAAAGATTTTCAATGTTTCATAAACTCGGACCCAAAACTATGATGTTATCACTCAGGTGTAATGTACTGTATATTACAGGAGGCACCACAAATATAATTTTTGCGCTACTACAGTGTGCCTATTTAATTAGTGTAATCTACTTAAACAACCAGTGTTGCTCTTTGACAAATTTTATATTAACAGCTGACAAGAGATCACACGGGCCATTTGATGCCAAGTGGTCACCCCCCCTTCATTGCCGTTCGCAACACACAAATAAATACCGACGTGATGCCAGCTAAGAAGTAAACGGGGAACTCCTTTTTAACCGGCTCTTTTACATTACATCCGAGAAACATTTCATGAGTTGGTTATATAAAAAATGGTAAGCATCGAGGGAGGTAAACAACCGTATCACCTTAAAGCTGGGCGGTACAAAGTCCAATCTCCTTCAACAAGAGGGTCCTGACGCGATTTCGTCGTTTCTTTTCTCAGCAGGGTGCACCACATTAAAGGCTTTTTGGACTTAAGGATGGATGGAGCATCTTGTACCCTTAGGCATAGTGGGTGTTTCTAGTATGATTATAAAATGTCATTTAGGTAAAACTCTTTCAAGTTTTAATGGTTGATGAAGTGACAGTCAATTGTTTCAACGCCCACATCAATTAAAACGGGTCTTCGTTTTCACTTATGACTAGTGTAACGCAGTTAATAATTAATTCTTATTGTATTTAATAGTCGTTTTAATTCTAGACGTGGAATACGCTATCACGATGCCATCATACCGAACGGCCCAGATTCAAAGTATTAGGTGTCGACGTCATGTCTAATAATAGACCGTTTATGTATTATGCAGTTTTCGTAGAATATCATTCATTACACCGATGCATGTTGATACAATGTATTATCTGATTAGAATTCTTAGTAGGGCATGTTGTTAAGTAATTTTGAATTAAAGATTGCAAAATGTTTTTCCTTAATAGTATGGCGTTAAATACAACGTAAAGGCATTGTGATTTGTTAGTGGTTCATCTGAAAGACGCGAATTCATATTATACACGCGTTCTTTTCAATGTTACTAACGTAATAGAAAGTATTCTCGTATATTACTTGAATTTACTCATTGAAGAAAAAATAAGAGCAGTTTTGAGAAATCACTATTTTAATATTTAAATTACAAATGTGTGTGATGCCTACCAACCTACTTTTGGTCAACGTGGTGAACTGTGAAGCCTTACTGTGAACGTAGACATGGGCCCAGAATGGACCGCTTAATTAGTTATGTCATTATGTTCCAGGTTCAATTCATTATCTTTAATGCCCCGTGTATTCAATCTGCGGTAAAATTTTAAATTGCCATTAGCGTCTATAGCTTCAAGCAGTTTGCTAACTGGTCGGTGTTGTAAGCTTAGCTATTTGTTCAGATAGAAGGTTGATCTTTTATTTTGTGTTTGTTATTTGTAGTCGGCTCTATTCCCTGTTTGAACCATCTACTAGATATGCGACAAATAAATGATTGTTATGTTAATATGAAGGAATCTTGTGCGGAAGGAAGTACAAGTGTTTTTTCTAAGCAAATTGTTTACCGCAAAGTGGATTTAGGTTGAAGTCTCAGAGATAAGTACATATAAATAACTATGTACTCGTAATATCAACGTCCATGTTAACAGTTTTGCAAAATACATAATTACAATACCAAGAAACTCTTAAATAAACACGCGTATGTATGTATTCAAATGAGTATGGATTACGTCAATTTGAAGTATGTACCTCGCGAGGAATGTTTGCGGTCACCGATAGCTACCATAGATGACATTTAAAAAGGTAATGTTACTAATTGCGACACAGATTATTATTATGTTTTTGAAAATCTGCCCTTGTTTCGAAATCATTATGTTCAGGTAACTATTTACAAACAGCTACAAAACATATTGAGAGTTCATATTTGGAGTATTTTATCGTTCTAAGGTTTCGTTTACCAGGTACAACAAAGCCGTCAGATTATAAATAACTAACTCATGTAATAACATATATCTAGTTTGCCGCGGGAATACGTCCATTTTCCGAGATGAAAATTATCGTAGATATCAACTATACTTCTGTTATATGACTAATGTCATCAAAATCCGTTCAGTGGTTGCCGCGTATGTAAACAAACAATAAATTCGGAGAAAATATGTTTCAGCTTATGAGATTAAAAGTCAAAATGCAAAGCAAAAATTTGCAAATAATAATCATCTTTAAAAAATGTAACGAATTACATTTTCTAGCATAAAGTGCTGTTCTCATATGTCCGCATGAATAGAATGTTGTTAAGTAATTGATTAATTTGTTTTTATCACATTCATCTGGTAATATAACTGTGTATAATAAACGTTACTCTTGATATTGATATAGAGTCTGTGCTTAGTCGTATATCGTGTTTTATGTGCCCAAGGCTTAAGCGAAATTACAACCAAAATACGTGGAAATGTCTCTCAGCTGATTTAAGAAGTAGGGGATGGTACCTAGCCAGACTGGTCGTATCACGAGTACCGCTGCATTAATCTAGGTGGTACATAGTCCCGCAATCTCCGACAGAAGGAACGTGGCGGTTGGTTCGTCCGTTGATTACCTGGGGGCACCAGGAGGTTGGATGAATGGAGCCAATTTCAGTCCATAAGCCTAAAATATCACACACCATAATTCCAAATCTCATTTTATAATTGTTTGATCAGTTTCCATGTAGTCGTTGAGTCATGGACCGACATTGTGTAGGTGCCATGTATGAGTAATCTAATTCTCAATCATATATTCGTATTTGTACCGAGAACTCGTTATATATATAGAAGGCTGAACTAATTTTGTACCAATAATTTAAACGTCGTATCGCAATTACCAACCATCCTTTTATATCTCCATGTAAAAGTCTCTTGTCACGCCCGCGACTGTACCGAATATTGATTGCACGCGATGTTGACAAACTTCGGCTTCGTTGCATAACATGTGTTTTGCAAGCATACAACTTTTGAAAGTTTGTATTTAGCCAACGTCTTAAATTGTGTGACGTACCCGGTATATTTATGAGTGCTTATTCGTATTCACAGTCAAGCACTAGGATTATATGTTGCCACTCGAGACATTATTCTCTTACATATCCGGGCATACATAAGTGAGATTCAATCACAAAAGAATCGTGGCCATCAATGACTCCCTAATGCTTCAGTATCATGATATTTAACAGATTACATTTTTATGACGAATGTAAACTATTGTATATCTTTTTAAACATGAAAAGGATACCTAAATTTCGTTACAAATAATGTTATTCCCCATAATAGCATTTGTTGAATTGAATAATTTAATTAATATAATGTATTTTTGTTCGCAGTTGCAGGCAGCCGGCAGCCAATTAATTAATAACAACGGTAAGTGAGTTTCACATAGGTTGTTATAAGTTTTCCTGTTCTATTCTAGGAACTGATGGAGGACGCGCGTTTATCACAACAGACAGGGTGACATATCTTTGATACCTGAGCTGGTTGATTTCGGTTGTGGTATGTGAACGAAAATCACTTTGAACGTTCACGCGGTACGTTTCCAGTGCTGGTGACTAGAGCATGATTAGATTTTTGCGGTAGCTATATTGCTCGTTGTGTTCGAAAATCTTTTTGGCTATTCTGAAATACGCCTCAGTACACAGTACAGTACCGCGCGTACCTTGTTCCGGTGTTGCTCATTACATAGTGCCGTGTGCAGTGTCCTTTTTGTAGATCAGAGGCGCCGTGAATGGGTGCGAACTCAACATAAATTTGAAAACATTCTCTTCACACTTGTTCACCGCCAGAATAATTAATTCAGGGCCCATTTTCTGAATGTAAGTTGCATTGAATCAAACACGCTGAATAAAGAATCAATTTCTGTCCCTTAGTAAGGCGACGGAGATCAGATCGCCTTCAAAAGGTTCATTATTTTGAAGTGTTGAACTGTGTGTACGTGTTTAATTGTCATAACAATTGGTTTATAACATTCGCGGAGGAGTTACTTTCACCGTTCCTTCTCACTGATACGAGTAAAACAGCTTATCGGAGCGGTAGTAGAAGCAAAAAAGTGCTGGGTGCGACTTAAGTAATATCGAATGCTGATTGTTTAAAGTTATATTATGCTTAGAATATAATAACTTACGGTGTTATAACTACACAACTTTTTTTTTCGCTGTGGAACTCTAAACGTAACGTAACGTAACTCTGTAACGTAACGTGTTTCGTTACATTTTATGTAAATAATATGTATAACATAAGCGGTGCAATCCGCAAACATGATTGGTATGATGGATTTTGCCTCGATGGATAAATTGTAAATTGGCTGAGAAATAAGCGTAGGTTATTTATATTTGGAAAAGTGTAATGACATAAGTAAGTGTTGTTAAAGTTTTAATATTGGTATAGTTTGTGTTTGGACAATGGTCGATAAAGTGGTATTTCATTGGTACGTATAACGTGAAATGGAACACCATGTCTATACTAATAATAGACCTGTGTCGAGATAGAATATGTACGTGTAATATTTTTTTGAAATTTTTAATGTAGGTATACTTTGTAATCGATAAAGAGGTCAAAACATATTTTGTTGGAATTTGTGTCTGTTTACCTGTTTGTCTGTCTGACCACATATCACACTAAAACCACTGAAGGGATTTGGATGATACTTGGTATTTTAGTAAATTTATAATTTAGGTTATAACCTAGGATACTTTTTATTACGGATAATGGGTCCATTCCCGCGGGATAGAAAATAAAAATTAATATGAAAATTTATAAAGAGGGTAGTAAATAACATCTTGATTGCCTGGCTGCCTAATATTGTAATAAATAAATATGTTTCTAATTCATAGAACTAGAAAAACACATTCTTAAAACAATGCGGGTGTTATTTGTAAACGTTAGGTTTTCTCAAGATAAACGAGGGCGAGTTACGAGTAAACTATATAGGAAAATAAAAAAACAGTATAGGAAAATTTATATAGAAACCGAATAGATAGTGGCACAGATACTTTGAAATTTATACACTTCAGCTGGGTGTCACTTAATTAGTAGTATGACATACAACAAAGCGAAAGAATGCTTAACCACCAAACAAAATATGCATCCTCGTCCGTCAAGAGAAATAATAAGTATAAATTAATACAACAGCTAGATCATTCACTACTAGCGGCCCGCCGCGCTACCACGTCGTTCGAATTGAGCAATTATATATTACACTAGCTGTGCCCGCGACTTCGTCCGCGTGAAACTTAACAAAAAAGTTATTTAGTAGAAATAAAAGTAGCCTAAGTTACTCCTTATTACATCAGCTACCTGCCAGTGAAAGTCCCGTCAAAATCGGTCCAGCCGTTTCAGAGATTAGCCGCAACAAACAGACAGACAGAAAAAAATTGTAAAAAATGTTATTTTGCTATATTTACCGTATATAAATTTATATGCATGTAGTAAAAAGCGGTTATTTTAATATTACAAACACACACTCCAATTTTATTTATTAGTATAGAAAATGCATGTGATTTCAAATGGTTAAAGAATTTTTCAAATATGTGTAGGTGCTGTGGTTCCGTAAATTAGTGTTAGTAGTATGTATCAAATGTTCAATACGATGTGATGTCGGATAGTAAGTAACGAATAGTTTCTGGACGAGAGCATTGTTAGCGCCGCTTGCTGATCTACTGCCGAGCGCGCGCCCATTTAACCGCTATCTAGGGTCAACCAACACGGAAGCAGGGCTATCGATGACGACTCTGGGTCGTCGGCGGCGCGGGCGGCGATAATGGACGGAGGAAACGAAATCCTAATAATAATTTTTTGATGGTATTCAGATGGTACTCGGCGATTGCGATGTAGTTGGGATGTACGGGGTTCCATTCGTCCTCCAGTTGACAGTCTGGCCAACGGACGAGGCAACAGCGCGAGCTTTTTTAAAGGGATAGTTTAATTTTGACTTATCCAGCTTAATACGACTTCACACATTCTGTGGTGTTAGGTATTTTTTTTAAGTCATGTCGACGTGTTAATCGTATTTTATATTTAAATTAACTATAATAGTTAAAATTATATTATCTACTAGAGTTCGATTTGAGAGATTACTCAACTGCCGTGAAGTTTTAAAAATAAACGCATCATATTATAAAAAAAAACATATTATAATTTTTAGTTCCTATTTATTATAATTTTACGTTTTTTGTATTTTATGTTAACATTGCTTTTAATGAACTCGGTAGTAAATGTACGGGGGAGATCCAATTCAACATTTCAAGTATACCAAATTAAGGTTTGGAAATTATTTTGATATTTATTAATATATTATTGCTTATTAAGTTAAGTCGTTTTGATACTACATTAAAGTTCTTTTTTGGATTATTTAACATTTGTAAAATAATTAACATTGGTTATCTAAGAGTTTGTTAATTTGTTTAACCTTTACACGTCGTCCATCGAAGGTCACTCGACAACGATAACACAATATGATATCCAATCACGTGAATTATGTTTGCAACTTTATCTATATCCCTTACACCTTCAACGTTGTCATGAAGATTTCAGAATATCGTATATGTATGTATTTTAAACGAACATAGAAGAGAATCTTTGACATGGTCCAGTTGTTTCGGCTCTTAAACAATACATCACTTTTACTAAGCAGTAAAATGTGATGCTTGCGCGCACACCAAATTCATGTATGGTTAGTCACGCCCTATACTATATTACTCGCGGGATAGTTTGGAATGGTTTTTATTGTTTCCATATTCAAAGTTTCTTAGTATATTTCGAGATGCTTCATAAAACTATATATTTAATATAGAAATTTAAAACGCTACAATATAATTTTAACACATAACTAATAACGCGTTTACACCTAACCAACAGAACCAAAGTATAGAATGGGTGCAAGCCGTCGTTCGTCGGTCAAGTTCACGAACGACTGAGAGTGGATCAAAATGACACTGATCACTACTGACTTACGCACTTGCAAATTGGCATCTGCCAATGCTAATTTCTCGCTGGAATTAACGAAATAAGCGCCAAACCACGTAAGTATTTATTACTTTTTTTTAATGGAAGTAGCCACAAAAATTATGGCGATAGAGGTGTGATTGTTTATGTTTTATAAATAACTTCCCGCAACAACTCGATAAAATTAGAGCTAACTTTATATTTTTGTTGATTGAACAAAATTTAACACAGTATTTGCCGCTTTGAGCAGGTCTACTCATGGAAAATATATGTAAATAATGGGGTGATTGTAAATAAATTTAAAGAAATATGTGGATTACAAAATCAATCGACCTTCCCAAGAACCCCTTTAATGTGACAGGCTGAAGAACTTTTTTATACAGTCTAAACCGGTCATATGAAAGATAGGATTAGGTAGATGGCGTTTGACAAGACGTATTTGATATTTCGTGAGAAAATTACCGAAGACTAGGGTATATTCGTGTGCCTTATCGGCATGCGTGTTTACCACCAGGGTAAATATGGGCGATGTTTAAAGTGGACCCTTTTTAATCAGTCTAGATAGTACCATTAGCGACCGCTCGATAACTTTATATGCATCGTCGTGAGGTCCACGGTGACTTTTATGGAGTATCCGATATACGGTGGTAACATCCGGTAGGGTTGACGTAAATGTACCCATTTGCTATTGCGTCCGTATTATATGACTCCTACTCATGTCACTTATTGAGTGAAAATATTTTTCGGGTTGTTTACTTCCGACGGAGAATTAGAATTAGCTAGAAAATTAACCCTTGCAGCTTCGTCCGAATCTACTTGTTCAGGAGCAGGTTTAAACGATACACTTACAGTGTATAGAAAAATCTTAAAAATATCTATGTCATAGAGGAAACCGTCAATATTTATCTAGTATCGATTATGCGTTATCTTTTGTTAAATTCGTTTCAATCCAAAAACGGCAGTAAGCACACTTAAATCGGCTTCAAAACACATACAAGCCATAGTAGTGAAACCGAACTCACTTCTTGTGTTACTGTGTCAAGTTTTAAGTGAACACGTGGCGAAGGATTGGGGTCGTTCGACTGTTTATAGAACAAAAGGTTGTTCGTGCCGTGGTCACGGCCGGTCAGCTGTTAAAACGTGACGTTGCTGGCAGTCGGCGTAGTACAGACGGCCGATAACTTGCAAGTATGACTTATACCCCTTGCAGGCTATTGCACGATATCGGATGGACTGTTCCAGCGGGCAGAGCACAAACCAAATTTGGGAAATTCTTATGTCGTGCGAATGCCTTCGACATATATTAACGACTTGTGTCTAGCGATAATATCCGGGATCAACCGCTTAAAGCTAACGTGCGAAGTACGAAACCACTCTAGATAATGTTAGTACCGATAGCTAGTAGCGGTTAACCGTTCATCTACGTCGATTACTTGCGATCATCTCAAGTGGTCGAACTGTGAAAGCTTTTCGCTCTCACCATATCGGAAGTGACCTTAACTATTTTAACCGAACGTGGAGATATTTAAAGTCACTCAGCCCAGTTAGTGGTGACGCTACATACAGTGCTGAGTGTTCACGTTTAAACCTGATGGGAAGATCCAGCTGCGGCAGACATTTGTGTGGTAAAAAAAACTGTTTATTTGTTTGTGATGTCTTGTTTGCGAGTATGTCCAATGTCCATGCAGCTGCATGCCTCTGTATACTACAATAATTATAGTCTGGTGGTTTGAATGACAGTGGTAATCCTCACGGGATCGAGTTCCAGTTCTGAACGCACCCGTAATGTCGATTGAATATGCTGTTTGTAGATGTGAGGTACCTCAGCCATAGGTTTTAGTGGGGCACTGAAGTTAAGTGAGAAAGATACAATTCTACGATTTTAGTTTTTTAATTGTATTGTGTCCGGTATGATACGCTGATGTACTTAGTAACAATGTTATTAATAGATAAATATATAGCAAAACTAACGGTACAACCGGGGACACTGCTCCAAGTGGTGTCGGGTGACGGCCCCGTATTGAGCCGAGCTACCGTACCGTTGCGTGGTGCGTCTCCCTTTACACGGTACCGCTTTTGAACTTCATTTGCACTCGTGGTTGTGTGTGCGTGCGCAAATGTGTGTTAGTCTCTCATCTCTGTGATATAAACATCGGATAGGTTGTACACTATTGATTGATAGTTATGTTTCAAATCAACGCAAGGTCGCTGTGAAGTGTATGTACACTGTACACAAGAACAGCGGTAGCACTCGAAAATCTTGCCAAGACGGTTGAAGCTCATTCCCACGGATGACAGATACTTGTTGTATCCATTCGTATGCGTCCATTATTTTGGGATTCGAAATTTACTACAGTACCGTGCTTACCTGCCGTCATTGCTGGTGCTATATATATATATATATATATTATAAATATTTATTATCGATAAACGTGTCGCTTACGGTCACCATGGGGAAGTAAAGTTCCTAGGGACTAAATTGTATCGTGTATAATGATTATGCGGTCATCGTCAAAATGTCATTAATCAAGCAAGTACAAATTGGAGATCACCCAGAATCATCATAAATCTGATTTTATTTATTGTGTTTTAACATAATTATCGATAAGTTTATGAATACACGTATTTATATTATCTAAACATAATTGACAACCCGACATCTAGCAACGCGGGCGGGCAACGTATAATGTTATGTAAACATGTAATATTTGATAATTTAAGCCGCATTCGACTACGCGCTTTCCGTGTGAGACATAATGATGTGGAGTGAACAGACAGGGCAAGAAATAAGGTCCTTCAAATGAGATAATACTCACTCGGTATGGAGGTTTAATAGACAAGAGAAGTACAGAGTAGACAAAAATGTTGAGAAATGTTGATACCATAAAATGAGTACATTTTATATTAACTAGTGTTCGCCTATTATTTACATTTTTAATTTTTTATATCCATTACAATAAAGTTCGTTAATAGCCACCAAACGAATGAAAAATAAAAAATTCGTTTACCAACAAAAGAAAATGGGGTAAAAACGTTTCTCGTCACTAATTAGTAGTGCGTGGATAAATGAACTACTTGTTATGGTCATTTTCCAACTGTACAATTTTGCATGACATATTTCTTATTGAGGTATGATTTAATATTAGTGTAATACTAAAATAGTATTAAGTACAAACAAAGATGTTTCTCGCCGGAAGGTTAACATTTTTTGTGATCCAAAAAAAGGTCGTGGGAACTTTCTGCATTTGTATCTATCTGTTCTACCTCGAGTGCCGTTATTGTCATCTTTTTTTATGTTTATATCATCTTTTGAAATCATCACTGCTTCTTGCCTGCCCGGACGACGTATCCCAAATTAATTAAAAACCCATCAGAGTTGACGTTTTTTTTTGCTTCTATTTTTGGGAAGTGGTCGTTCCATTCCGTGTAATGGTGGGTCTCTCACTTGGTGACATTTGTTTTCTTTGCAATCTCGAACGCCATTTACTTTGTTTGTTAAATCACTTTGTTGCGTGATTATAATTGGATGGTTTTTATTATATTATAATATGCTTTCAAGTTTGTCTGATTAGTAGCGAGTCCTATCATGACTCTATATACATATAGGAAAACAGCGTGAGAGACTGGCGTACCAAATAATTTTCCAGAATATTTTCCAAGTTACACGAAGCTATCGGTTCCGCTTGGCGAGGTGTAGTCCATTCTGTAGCCTTTTTTTTGTGTTAATAGCCGACAAACGAGCAGACGAGCCACCTTATAGTAAGTGGTCGCCGTCGCCCATGGACATCAGCAAGACCAAAGGTATCACTGATGCGTTGTCGGCCGGGAAATAAGTAGAAGGTTAGAAAGCAAATACTGGCTCTCAAGCTCCCAGCCGGAACACGACGAATCGTTTGGCGGCTGACTCGAGCAGGAGGGTGGTAGCTAGCCAGGCAGGCTTCACGGAAAGATAATTATAACGTTGTTATTAACATGGCGGTTAATAATCATAGTTATCTGAAGGAAACTTAAGGTGTGACCTTGACATGATACACCTGGAATTTGAGCAAAGGTAAATCGTTTGCGAAGGTAAATTAGAGAAGAAAGGGCTATGTTAAGATCATCACTTTTACTAAAGTAATGTAGAAGAAAAATCCATCCACTCCTCTACGGTTGCATTGCAATAAGTCATACAGTAGTCGTATAATAGACGGTAACCTAGTCATGCCTTACCAAGTTAAGAATCTAGAGCCCAAGAATATCCTATGCTTTACCTTAATGAAAGGTTTTGAGGACTAGGTGTCCATGGGGTTTATTTATTTGAATACCGATAGCAACATTGCATATTATTATTTAACAAATAGAAACACACCAGGCGATCATGTCTGTGGAACAATCGTGCTTCGATTGATATATATCAGGCGTTGTTCATATGATTGCATTGTACAAATCTTGATTCAGGTTTCTTTACACATTTAACTTGTACGTACAGCTATACGTTGCCACATAGCATTGTATGGGATACTCTGATAAAGCTATTAAAATGAGCCTATGTTGCCTAAGTTGCAGACCACCATTAACGACCCCGTAACCTAGTTTGTAGTGACCCTGCCTGCCTGCCGAGCGAGGGTTTCCGGTTTCGATGCCTGGCCAGAGCAGACATTTGCGTGACAGATAAATGTTTGTTTTCGGTTAAGGGGCACTTGTGTTGTCACATAACTGTGCTACCCACAACACAGAGAATCCTAATTTGAGGGTTTATAACATTTTGAACGTTTAAGAATGTTTAATGCAATAACTAACCAACTAATAATACATTTTATACGGTAATAACAAGTTAAAATGAACACCTAAATGATTATTAGAAGTTTTTTTTTATAGATGAGTAATCCGTATTTCGAATAAGGTGATCAACTGCGCTCCCGACTTTCACAATTAGATCGGACCTTTGCCGGATGTCTCATGATTTGAAGGTAAATGTCAATACTTACGGCCTTACGTCGTTTTAGCCTATGTTTGTGCGCCAACTTTGTACATGGCTACCGAATTTCATTTTTTTTTGTTTTACATCCAGTACAGTCTGAGAAAAGCGGCAGTGTAAGAACTCCATTCTTTCTTCGGATGTGTACTGAATTGTAAAAATCGTGAAGACGTTACCAGAACTGATTCTTAGAAGTCACTCAAAAGATTCAATATTGAATGATTAGCGAACACATTCATTGTGTGCCCGTACAAACGAATGGTCGTGTGCCGCTATAGATAGTCATGTCATGTTATAGTGTTCGATGACTTTTTTTTGTACCGGTCGCGTGGCGCCGGACGCTTAGAGACGCATAGCTCGTGACTCATATTGTGTCGCGTGCACAGTTCGCGAGAGAACTTCCGCAGTGACGTCAGCGCTTCGATGACGAAGACTTCACTAGCCAAAGGGCGAATGAACAAGTGTGGGGGTTTTGAATGAAGTTTGTTATAGTGAATGAACGTGTACGATATGTGTGTGTCTATGTTGGATTTTATGAGTCATTGCCTAAAGTCGAACGTTTAGCGGTAGCCTAGCGTGGTGGTTCAGAATAGAGTAGGTAAGTAACGTATACAAACAGAGAGACGGCGAAAGTATCGCTCAGTCGCAGAGCGTATTGAGCAAGTGCACTCGGTTTTGGCTCGGTGGTAGCTTTGCTTTGCTCGTTTGATGATTATTTTTAGCACCTTTCTTTCCCTAAAGAAGGGTCGCATCCGTTGATGGCTTAGAGGCCGCACGGCCAAAGCCTTTTCACGTGGTGATTAGTGGGTACGCACTCAAGTTTTAGCACTTTGCGAGGTCACGCGTGAGTCCCATATAACCAGCGTAGCCGGCTGCGTTGGTATATACATATGAGTATTCATTATCCTCTTCCCGTCAGAGGGAGAAAATGACTATCAACTTAAAAAAAATACTACCATTGCTACCAACCAGTTTCAATCTCTTAATCTATACTAATTCTGTAAAGAGAGAGCTTGGATTTTGTGAGTTTGTGTACCTATACATGCCGAAAGTAATCTCGGGAACCACGGGCGCCGATATGAAAAATTATTTTACCATTTGGAAGGTACATTATTCCGGATGGACATACGCTAAACATATTCATTAGGGTTAAATGATGGATTATATATATAGTCCATAACCGAGTAGGGGCAGGCCGCTGGTCTTTAATGAATTAAAATGGTTTCTCACGTATTTTTCGTAATCACTTTACTGCAATGTTTACAGTGAATACTCTGTATTGCGCACAGTAGTCGGTTAATATGATCGAACAATGTGTTGCCAACCTATAAAATAGAGCAATTTACGTTCAGTAATATCCGTGAATGGCCTGTTCTCGTTAAATTCAATATGCGGGCTATTCTCGTCGCGTACAAACCGCAAGGCTTATTTAACCAAGTCGCTTGTGTTGCGCTTGTGGTCTGACATTTACTTTCAAGTGATCGTTGGAATTTCGTATCGTTGGCAGCGAGTAACGAACTATAATAATTTTATTAGTTACTCACAATCCCACGTCTCTTTACAATGTCTTTGCTACAACAGAACCGTGTCGTTGGAAATCTTATTGCATAAACAAACATCCATCTTATATAAACCTTGAACTTTGGCTATCATCGATGAACCGACAACAATACTGACAAGTGCCGAGTATATTCTTAACGTCTTGCGACTTGGCGTTTGATGTCAGATCCAAAACTATTATACATTTTTGTAGGATTGTCAACATTACAAGTAAATGATAAAGGTTAGTATGATACTATTATAGACCAACGTAGTATACGCGGAGTATTATTGTACATATGAAATGAAATGAAATAATATTTTATTCGAAGTTGGTTTTTACAAACACTTTTCGAACGTCAAACTACGCCATGACTTCAACAAATCCCTACCGTGAGTGGTCTCGGAAGAAGAAGCGGCAAGAAACTCCCGAGGAGTTTTTTTTTTCCTACTCATAGTTACAGAACGCACTTAAACTTGCTTAATATTAAACTCATGTCCAAGCAGTTTTATCCTGAAAGGAAACATCAAGTTTGTAATAACCTTTCCGCATAAGAACGCCTTTGACGTGAGTTTTAAATGTGCAATATGGCATTTCTGTCAATTTTAATGGAATTTTATTATAAATATTTACACATCTATCCATGAAAGAGCCACCAGTTTTGCTTAGTCTGAAATTTGGAACAATCAGTTTAGCCTTACTCCTAGTATTAATACTGTGAATATTATTCTTCCTAACAAAACTATCAGAGTATTTTTTAACGTACATAATATTATCTAAAATATATTGTGATGCTACAGTTAATATATCAATTTCTTTAAATCATAACAAATAAACATAACAAAAGTTTGAAAATATAGAACAATGGGTGGCCCTACAATTTTAAATAGATTTTTTCCAGGAAACCGTAGCAATAAACCATTTGTATATCGTAAACGAGTAAGCATACAGATAACGGAGAAATGCAAAAAAATAACGGTGAAATGACGTAATATAAACACATTGATACATTCAATTATACTGTCAGTGGAACCATGAAAACCTATTCATATTTCTTTTATAGAATCGAATCGAATTAACAAATGCATTGTGGCAAGTTTTTATTCGCGTGCTCTGTAGATTATTATATACGGTCAAAGACCTAAACCTTTAATGTAGCGTACGGGTTAGTTGACCATTCTCGAAGGCGGAGATGAACTGAATTGATTATGTGTGTGTCCACAGGACACCCCACCGTTCTGAATAATGTGCGGTCGCTTCCTCACTTAAGTGTAAGGGCCGAAGGTGGTGAGTATATTCTTTATTTCGTCGCACGTTTCGCTTCGTTACTATTTTGCGAAAAATTGTCGAAGGCTATAAAATAAAACTTCTTTATGGTAATATATTGTTGTCCAATAACTCGTGCTATGGAGCATTCGGTGGCGTGACATTTTGGCCTGTGTACATTCATATGGGTGAACGGGTTGCTGTGCGCTGTAATGGTGTACAACTTGAAATTATGTGGGTTTATGGTAATAACAGGTCTCCTTGACTCGCCGAGTAGCCGATCGGTTGCTTAATTGTTTTATATTTAAGTACCTACTTAGTATGGGAAGGTTATTTGATTGTGTTATGACATATTTATTGGTGTTGAAATAGTGCAGCCGAAACACTTAAAAATAATTAACGTTAAAAGCGATGCCTGCCCGAGGAGATAAGTATTATTAGCGGCATGTCCTGGCAAACCGATGGGATTAAGGTTCGGAACCCAGTGCCTTCTAAAAGATCAGATCTGTCGTCATCGCAACTTCCTTTATTTTTCCAACCTACCACAATACAAGTCCGTAATTGTCAGCCGCATCCTGTTTTTATTGCCAGATGGCGTTTCGTTTCTCGGTTTGCACCGTAGGCAGAGAATTCTAAAGATGGATTATAATATTCCACTCCCACGATAAAGATAACAACGAATGCGGTTGCTTGTTTAGAAGTATCAGCTTTATTTGAACTTCAGAGGAAGGTTAACATATTATTAAAATTTCTCATTGACGGTTTCGTGTTGATGTCATATAATAACTGGTGTACAAAAATGATAGTTTTGTAAAATATTATTGTTTTCCTCTCCTGTGTGGCCTATCAATCGTTTATATATCATTACATGTGTTTTACATTATGTTACAAATTAACAATAATTAAATACAAGGCAAAACACTGTTG
This sequence comes from Megathymus violae, assembly GCA_003671415.1. Taxonomy (NCBI): domain Eukaryota; kingdom Metazoa; phylum Arthropoda; class Insecta; order Lepidoptera; family Hesperiidae; genus Megathymus; species Megathymus violae. Next base: position 1,784,382 of record PDGT01000056.1, read on the forward strand.
TCTGAGTTACAGTGTTGGAGATTCAATTAACAAACGGATTGCCAGCTTCCTTCTTGACCGGCAACCCATAGATAATCCCCTAGATATTGTGGATACGTATGGGACGCGATTGGGTACCATCTACTGTCACGTGAACGCGTCTGCCCGTCGGTATGTGAATGTGTGTGTGTGTGTGTGTGTATGCCCCATTCAATATCCGCTCGTTGTAGACGCAAGGTCGAAGCGACATCTGGCGACGCACGACGCGGCGCGAACCGGCTGCAACTGCGACGTTGCTCGTGGGTTCACATGCCGCGTTCGTATTGCGGGGCAGGTCCTGGTGAACTTATTGTGGAAGTGCAGTTCAACTAAACCCAGATTTTGCCTGTGTCTACAAAAATTTTTTAATTCCTGCCCGGGCTCTTAATGTATGAAAGTACACCGTCACGAAAGCATCACGTAAAAGTTTGTAATTTTTGTTACTTATCGCTTAACGAAACTGTTCAATGTATATATATATATATGTATGTAGTACCTACGATTATATACCCAGCAATGAACCATCAAAAGCGGATAGATAGATGTGGACACTAAAAAGATATGTAATTGGATCATTACTATGCCTTACAGATTTAAAATAAAAACTATTCACTCACGTACGTTTTACTTCATTCAGCAGGATACAGAACGATTATTTTCCTGACTTCGTCCGTAAAATATAATGTAAAATATAATTTTCGTAGTCGACAATAAGAAATATATGAGTTTTTTAGGTCACCACGTACGATTCGTGTCAGTTTTTGTCCGAATCGACCACAAGTCCAAATTATTGTACTCATGATGAACTGTACACAACGGATATGACAATTTAATCCTATTAGTGGCACACAAATACATACTTCCGACTCTGAATACCGCACCATAGATGCCTGCCTTAAGAGGCCACCGTGCGAACCGGGTCACCAAGGAATGGCAGTCTTGTATCCATCAAGAGTGTTTCAAGTACGGGACAGGTAAAAATATGCAAAATTACTGTAGGCGCTGCGCCACCTAGTGTATGAAAAACAAATATGATGTAATATGATTAAAGGCATTTATTTAAAGAATATCATTTACTGTAAAACATACTAGATGCAAGTTAAATAAAAGCGAATATGATATTATTATTATATTAAATTTCCTATTAATACGCATGCAAGTATGTTAAAAAATAAACGCATTTTACAATATCTTCGCTATACACAATGTAATTCTATGTAATTGTAATAACAGCCCAATAGATATCCCAACTTACGATCAGGTCGACGAAGTCAGCAATTGAAGCGGAATGTAACGTTTTTATATTTACTATTCGTTATTTAACAAACATTACAAACTAATAACACAGGCGTATAATTCCAAAACGATGTGTATAACGCACTTTTATCTGACATTTGTATCTAATTCAATAGTTTTTTTTGTTGTCATTAACTACTTAATTGATATTTTAGACTAGAATTCGTTTGGAAGAGTAATTGACGGTCACTACATGGCGATTTGGTGATAAGACGTACAGCATCTTGTCGTAGTTTTTAATTTCTACTCATTGTAAGCCATCATACTTAAATATTATTGACCCATTTAGCAGAACTATTGTAAAAATAAAGCAGAATATACGGGTATTATTAAAACCCACAAAAAAAGTAGTAAGTGTACGAAAAATTTGTAAGTAATCAAATTACCGTTATCCTTAAAAGCCCTTTAGGCTTGTTGATTATGACCCTGTCTACCAAGTAACGTTTGGATTTTAATCATGGTAGATGATAATAACTTCATATCCGTATTTATAATCGAAACTAACGAAATACTTTTACTACATACTTAGTTGTCCGGATATCAGGTATTATCATCGCTGGATTATATCGCGATGTGTCAGAGTATAATTTAAACTCGGGACGTCCCCCACAACCACTACCGCCTGGTCACACCAACCAGCTGTGAGTCACTCGCGTACTTTGCCCTGTGCGAATTATTGCCTGCGAGACGATTCGTGATTCGTTCAATTTATATGACTTTAAACTAATATCGAATGAGCGATCAGAGGACAAATGAACGGATGAATGAGATGCAAATGTCAGACTGTGTACCGATCAATCTGTAATTCCATTCGACGGTAGTTAATGGACTTTAAAACGAGTGTTTTTTTTTCTGGTGTATTTTCTGTCTCTCACACTCGTTTTAGACAAATGGCGAGTATTCCAATTAATCTCCCCTCGTCGTGGCGTACTCCTGTTGGATGTTGTCGAGTCCTGTACCACATAGTTTAACTTCGTCTGTACGCGTACGTTGTGAAAGGATATTTTCACTGCCCGTTACATTTCTTGTAGAATCTAAAGTGAAAGTGAATTTTTAAAGTTATTTCATTACAATGTCGGAGAAAAAGTGATACTCTTAAACGAGCCCCCCCCCTCACTTCCATTTTGGCGTGATCGACATCAACGTATCGCGTAGGTGATGCCTTTGGTGTTGCGATCGTGCATGGGCTAAGGTGATCATTTACCGTCAACTGGTCTTATATATTTTAATCGGTTATTGACTTAATAAAATATGACCTCGATCAGTCAAATCGTTCATAAGCCACACAATTACTAACAGTCGAATCAACGATCATTATGTACGTATAAGGATAGGTTTGGCGTGTAAACACAACGATAAATAATGTTCCCGACTACATGTGACGTGGGAGTCTTCAAGAGCAGAGTGAATAGACTAATGCGCTCAACATCTTCAACACCACTTGCTATCAAGTAGAATTGTTGTCAAGCATTAACTTATTTTATTTATTTTATGTAAAAAAATGTAGATTTTTTTTGACAATCGTTCACAAGCTCACACAAACTTCGGGTGACGTGGACGGACACAAGTATGACATCACAAACACCGGTGACCCGCAATAGGAACATCCAGGATCCCTCGCCCGGTAGGCGGACTCACTAGAAATTGGGCTGCGGGATCGTCAGTATCAACCATCATAACTACCAACATAGTTCGGGGGACGGATACGTTTATACGAGGTTCCGGTTCCGTTGACCCGTGTCCTGCAGCGGGCTGGTAACGGGTTGAAGCCATTTTAATATTCCTAGGGACTATATTGGTACGAACGAGAATGCTTTGCTACAAATCTTGAATAGATTGGTTTTTAAATCATTATCACTAATATTATAATTAATTCATGCTGAAATGACCTTCCTCCGCGTGCGTATTCGGAATAATACTGGGAAAATAAAAACCTTAGTGCGTGACTCATTTGTGGAAACCAATGTTAGGCATTCTTGGCGTTCCAATGAATCGTAACGACGTCTAGGATATCTAGACGTAATTCGTATTGTGATTAACTAAGCTGAATTATACACCAATTTTGGTCCGTCCCTACTTTCATATGTATATACACCTGCTCGCACAGGTAGGTAGGTATATAACCGTGAATTTTTTTAGCCGATCCAAATTAGAATATCAAAATCGACTTCGTCATAATTTTTATCATTGTTTATCACCGCTACAAATTTATGGTTTATTTTGGGTGTTAATTGATCCGATAGAATGTTAAGAGTCAAAAACTATATACTAGTGATAATCAACAGAGTTATATGAGAAAAGGATTTATGTATACGACAATGCTATATAAGTTTATGGGCGTTCATAAAATAACTCCGAACCTTTTACTGAATTATGATTGTACTTAATCAAAGTTGGAAGATAAAAAAGTTGTTAAAAGATTTTTATGGCAATAATAGGCGGGAAAATAAAATTAGACAAGATGGCGGGCGCGCGGACGCTTACCATAGCTTGAGACTATTTGCTATAATAGTCGATCGAGTTTATGGGGTATACATAGTTACTTTTACATACATAGGTAAAACATCAGTAATTATTGCAGCTCTATTGTATATATTTTTTTCTAATTATTGACATGTTCGTAATCTCATCCTAATTTGCAGTTCTTTTAAAATTAATTCACTTTCATTTATTATTTTGTAACGATGACGATGTTTTATCAAGAAATGGTCGCCTATAATTATTCTATCAGTAATCATGGAATTTAATTTTATCATAACTTAGCATTAAGTGTAATGTAATATAGAATGTTGGCGACTTAATAAAATACATAACCGAAAACTTACATGTTAGCTGCGTTTGATTCTGCTCTCAATAGCAAATTGATTTAATAACGATAATTATATTTTTTATTGACTGTACATTTTGGTACATTTAAAGCGAGAGCCAGAAAAGCGTTAGCTGTGCTCTGGGAAGCCAGCTCGGGTGAAGTTAATTTGAACTGCGCTGTTCGTCAAGGTAAGTAAAGATTAGTTTTTGCTGCCTTTGTAAGAGAAATCTGAATCAAATAATTGCAATGAAAGTTATGTATATTAGATCTGTATCTGTTCTATGTCCTCTCTAATTTACGTACCTACTTCTCTTTTTCTAATCCATCCACGTTTTTCTCTACACCATATAGGATCGATTCCACCCTTTTAGTAGATATTTACTTCACCACGCCTCACGGAGAAAATCTTAATTTGCTTAGATGAATTAAATTAATCGTTAAGTTAAATGCATCATTTATTTCGATACAACTGCATAGTGGAATAATCGAGTTCCGGTGAAATCTGTTGATAATAATCGCATTCCCGTTCCAAAAACTATCTCCGTGTCGACAATACATGCAATCGATTGCACGCAGATGCAGGTGTGTGTCCCTTTTGCAACCATTCGCCGAACTCTTGAATGGGAGGTCCTTTCACGATCGGAGATAATTCATAAGATCTTTGTCCGAAGCATAATGGACGAAACAACAAGATTCGCTCCGAGACGATCTAGCCAAACTGGTTTATCTAAACCAGATCGTATATCTTTGTTCCAAATGCGATTTTCGCCTCTCTTATCAATGACGTCCATAAATCACGGTCGGCTTTCAGGACGCCGCTGCAGGTGTCCAGTGAGACGCCATTATGACGGACGCGCCCAGATACCATTCACCTGCGCACCCGATTTTATTAGTACATGTAGATCCTAATGATTTTATATATATCTGTATAGCTGAGTTCGTTCACGAAGCAAGCAAAACGCACTCCATACATTTTTTTCATATAGTTTAGGGTTACTTGACCTGTTCCGAAAATAAAATATATGTAACTATCTTTATGCTATTTTACTTCAACCGATCGAATAAAGGACGCGGAAAGTCAGTTTTTTAAGGCAAATGAAAAACTTTAAACATTTCACTTTTGGTTCTTTTTGGCGTAACTAGGAAGGCGGCAAAGAAACTAACCATTATGTTCAAGTAACGTCTGGTTTAAACCGAGTAATACAAAACCTATAGACCTCGAACGGGTGACACCTGATGCTATAATCTCGTTCGTTAGTTAACGGGGTGCATCATGAGCGTTTGATGTGTGTGTTTGTGTGTTATTAGGGGTTAATTTTAAAGTTGAATAAAGCCTGTTACGCATTCAAAAGTTACACTCAAATTCGTTTGATTAAACCTTAAAATTTAAATTTGATACATAAACATAACCGCGCTCAGAGGACTCCGGTGCGTTCCGATGGAGATCCCGGAGTTGTCTACGTAGCGCCGAGGAAGGCCATCGGATAAATTAGTGGTAATGTTCGTTGGTTTCCAACTAGGACCCGCTACACTCCAATTTTGCCGGGAATTTAGGTATTCGCTAAAGCTTGTATAGTTGACTCTTGCAATTTGTGGATTTTAAAAGAAATGTGATATTATTAATAAAAAAAAATTAGGTGTAATGTAGGGACGTCCTCTAATTAAAAATTTTAAGTCTTATCTGTTCGTCTACCTGTTCAAGCTTAACCAACAAGTACTAAATAATTTGGATAGGGTTTTTAAAATTTTTTTATTCTATCGCCTTAAAACTACCCATTTATCTGGTTAAATCGCTTGGGTGAAATCAGAGCTAATGCTTACTTATTCTCAGCAATACGGTATTGTACAGTATTAGCCGCAGTGTAAGTGACATTTTGGATACCCAAACTTGCTAACAGAATTAAATAATTAATGTATTATTAGAACAATATGTAAAGTAATAAAATTTTCAAGTTATGTATCCCTATCAAACAGAACACTCAAAGAATTAGTTCAAATCGGGAAACTTATGTTTTCGAAGAGCTAGCTCCACACACGAATGCACTCATATGTGTGGAGATCGCGCCGGATGGGAAGCTGAGATGTTTCTGCGTTTCGCCGGCACAATACCGCCGATAATAATAATAAGAGGGAGTAATTGCGACGACATCCGTCGGAGGCGCGTCGTGTACTCTCCATGTGGCCGTGTGAAAGTTCCGAGCTCGCCCACTCGGAACCTGTTCTCGTCGCTTCAAACTGATCGCCTTTCTTCGTGCCCCAATACTTTGAATAACTGTCTCGGATCTATATGCATGTCTTGTAACTTTTTTTTAACGTTACCTCTTTTTTGCACACGCCGATCGAGATGATTTAACCTTTCGTAGCGGATTTTAAAGTTGCAATTCTCATAAAGTTCTGTTGCTTTTGCAACAGAGATAAAAAATAAAACGTTTATTTTCATTGCAGATTCGTCGTTGTAGTGCTCGAACAGAGTGGAAGCGCCGCTCGGAGCGGAAAAGAGAGAGATATATAAAAAACATTCTTTCCTACTTCTGAACTATATAATTATATTCAAATCTGTACCAAGTACTATAATAGTGTAAGATTTTCATTCCGCGTCTAACGCCAGCTAGTCCCAGGGTGGTTTCTGCAGCCGTTCAGCTGATAATGTTCATGAAGTATAAAGGATTTCATTGTCTCACTTATAATTCACAGTTATGTCTCTTTATTATAATTCACAATTATGTGTATAAAACATGATGACAGCCAAAACACGTACGTACCTATAATGAATAAAAATTCCAAAATGGTATCACAAAGCGAAATTTAATACATAAAATAATGTATATACTACATACCTACTGAAGTGTTTGCAGACTATGCTAAGGCAAATATATAGTTGGAAGATAGATATGTTAGGTACAAATAGTAATTCCGATATTAATTGAGGTGTTTAAATCGCTAATGGGTTGTTGTGTTTCTATCTTGGTGTCGAGGCAATAAGGAACTCCTTTTTTAACTCGGGTAACCTTTTTTAACTCGGCCAAAGACTAAGATTATCAAGAACCTTTAACATAAAATTCTAGCACTGCATATCATTACGAGACCCGTTCGCGGATTCCAATCTTCACGCAGCTGTCGTCACTGTATTCAAACACAAACCAGCCTCGAGTGTCTTGCGAGTTATAACTTGAATGTGGAAGCGTGTGTGAGTGTTCGCTTTGTTAATATGCTTCACCTTAGGCGTTAATATTAAGCAGGTTCGCAACCGCGTATCAGCCTGTTAGTTTCGTAGAACATATCTGTAAGTCACTTTTCTTGTGTGTATCATCACCTGTCCATGAAGTGATTTTTTACCAATTGGTTGAATAAAACATTACGCACTGTGTTACAATATTGCAATGAGTGATCGCGCGCGCGCGTTTGTGTGTCTGTTTACTTAGCGAAATAAACAATTGGTTTTTTTAGTATATTTAAATGATTGTGTGCAATTAATTTTTCTTTTCAGACTTGACCAAACAATCGACCGAATTATGTAACGTCGGATCGGTGCTTGACAGGGTGACCACTAGCGGTAACATTAAACGAGAACTTCCGCATTTTGAAAGCTAAGTCTTACAGTTCTGTTATGAAATTAGCCAACGGACCTGCAGTCTACATAATTCCAGTACGCTCCAGCCAGCTACAGTGTTAGTTGAGATCAGTCTAAGATGTACGGCTACTTTTGAGGAGCGAGATGAAATAATAGGGTTTGTGATAGTCGTTGGCCTTGTCACTTTTTATACTGAATTACAAAGTTACTTGAAATAATCGAGTCTATCTATGCTTGACAAGAAGTAAACACTTTTTTGCAAAACTATCTAATACAACAATAGAGAGAGAGCGCAGTTTGCACAGCTTGCCCTTAAAAATAATTTTCTATAGCGGGGACAAACAATGCACATGTTAAAGGCCCATAGAGCGATTATCGCTTCGCTCATATTTGAGAAGCGGATGTCCCAATGTGCGAGCCATCGTGTGGTCACAGTCGATTTTGATTTGTGTGAATGTTTTGACAACAGTCGTCTGATAAATGTTCACCCATCGTTGATTTACGACCGTGTGTCCGGCTTCGCAGAGAACTTCACTAGTTAAATGTAATAGCCGAACCGATTTCGGAAGTAGCTTGTGCGCAATCGCAGATAATGATAAATTTTAAATACCGCCCCCGCGTTTTTATAAATATTTCAATTGCAAAAGAGCCTTTTACGATCTTTTCGATATTTAAAAAGAGAGCCTTTCAATGGATCACATGTTTAATTCTATTATGTTGTCAGTTCAACGAACGATACAATTGTAATAAAAACCAACTTCTCGGGGCGTGGATCTTTCTATCCACCTAAAAAAGGGTTCTGTTTGGAGCCGGATATCCTCTAGTGATGTTTAGTATCCGTTATGAGTTTGTCTAGGTTACTAATTCGGATGGTTTCATTTTATTAAATCAGATGTTTGTGGCCAGGATTTTTTTTTCCTTTTAAAGTTATCAGAATTAAAAAAAAAATTAGATATGTAACAAAAGTAACTTTAATATTTATTTCGATTAATTAATGGTCGTCAGTGCAATATTATCCATATATATATATATATATATATATATATATATATGTATAAAGTATAAGTATAAGTATAGTATAAAGTAATAAAGTATATATATATACTTTATAGGGCTACTGCAGATCTAAGGCCTCTCTGCTTATCTGAATAACCTACACCAGGCGGCTAACACGTTAGGAACCAATGCCTCAGGTTGTAGTCGTTATATAGAACTTGTTAAGCCTCTTCGTTGGTTTTGGGGTGGTCTTAGAACTGACATTCGCTTGTTAAGCTCATTTAACCAATACCTCATGTACTCCTCAGATACCTACTTTAATTATCATCGGTGTTGAAACTAAGCAATTGACCGAAAGAAGAGAAGAAAGGAAAGTCAAATTAACTTCCTGCATTTTTTATGAAGATACTTTTATCAAATATTAGAATAAGCATTGGAAAAATTATAAATACTGTGCATTAGTACAAAAAGAATATCAATAGAAAATTATTCCTCATATTTTTCAGAAACTCTATAAAGTTTTTAATGAAGCAAAAGGATGGATGTTTCTGTCCTGTTCAATGTACGTCTTGGTGTGGCACGCGTGTTCAAGTTCTGATAACATTCTTTGATAAAGTTTCTTCAAAGCTCCTAATCAAGCTTTGGAATGTTTGCGAAAGGAAAATGCTTCCAATAAATCTCCCGGATAACGTGTCTTAGCAAAAAACGGAGCTCTGATATAAGAAAAAATGCGAATTCGACTCAAGTGTAACAGACTACTTTATTTATTTATTATCGTATTAGGGCGGCTCACAATACTACCCCCAATCCCATGCTGGCAGAACAGGGTGTCGTAAGAGGCGACAGAAGCCAGCCTGCTTGGTAGTAGGGTTTCGCGTATGGATTATAGTATCTGTATTATTATTAAGTCATTAATATTATTACTGGTATTATTATCTTTCCGTGAAGCCAGCCTGGCTAGCTACCACCCTCGTGCTTGAGTCAGCCGCCAAACGACTCGTCATGTTCTAGCTGGGAGCTTGAAACCCAGTACCTTCTTTCTAACCTTCTTCTCATTTTCTGGCCGACAACGCATCAGTGATACATTTGGTCTTGCTGATGTCCATGGGCTACGTTGACCACTTACCATCGGGTGGCTAGTCTGCTCGTTTGTCGGCTATTAACATAAAAAAAGGAAACAAAAAATTAACACGCCACATTACAATGGACATTTAAATATACCAGAACTCTTTAAAGTATCCATTAATCACTATTTATCACTAATCACATTCAACCTTCCGAGCCTTCACAAGTCTCATACAGACATCGTCACCCAGAAATCATCGCGAGAGATCGTGTAGCTGCGACCGATTGTATTTTCGAGCCCGCAGTCGATGTCAACGTCCTTAAAACTGCACAAAAATGCAGCCATCCATAAGTTCGATTCCTGCCCGACTCCAGGTAATCGGAGAAATCTAAACTATCATCAGAGAAAGATCAAATAATATATGAACGAGTTTCGAAAGAACCGTTCCCATTGGGGTGAACTAATGGTGGACCCCTCGCCGTCACACTGGGCATTCTGGCAGCTTGGGCGAGCTCACTCATTTATATTGTAAGAAATTATTCAATTTATGATATAATTACTTTTAACATTTTATTAATTTAAAAAATCGCTTTTTATTATTATTTTTAAATGATAAGAATAATAATAGCTTGACTTAAAAGATAATGTATACTAATATTATAAAAAGAGAGAGCGAATTCTGTGACTTTTTGTATTTGCGAAAGGTAATCATCCGAACCACGGAACCTATTTGAAAAATTATTTTACCATTTCAAAGGTATATCATTTCAGGTGGACATATATGTTGTATGGTGCGTGTTGTGGTTTAACAGGACGGGCCGCTAGTATTTAATGTATAGCTTCAATAAGCTGTATAATTCATTTAAATTCAAATTCAAAATCATTTTGTCATGTAGGTATTTTGTTAATACACTTATGCACGTCATTTTTTGCTTCTACCACCGTTTCGAAAAAGGTGTTTTAACATTGAGGAGAAGAAACGGCGAAAGAACTCCTCAGCACATATTTGAAACAACGCATGGTAATTACAAAAGTTTAAACCTGTGCGAATCTGGATTCGACACTATTATTTCCAGGCATCCTTGTCTTTATATATATTCATCTGTATTATAAAATATTTTGCCTATAAGCTGTATTTTAATGCGTCGTTTGAAAGTTCCAATGGGCCAATTTTACGGTTACAATTTTATGGTTCCAATTTTACGTAACAACTTGTAATTCCCAAGGAGCGACATTACATAGTACATTAAAGAAGTGCTGAAATGTCTCTTAAAATTCTAATTCCTCTCATAGTGAAACCCATTATGCGACAAGGTTGCGATATAATATAACTAACATAGTGTTAGTTAAACGTCAGCTTAGGCTATCATCAAACCTACATAATTTAATTATATCAACGCGTGTTGGGTACATCAATACGATAATCGGTATTTAATAGCCGTATGTGTGGCTTCCAGAGAACGTTAAAACATTACATTTTTAACTATTAACTAACAGATTGTAACTATCGTGGTAAGCAATAAATTAGTTAAGTGTAATTATTATTAATTCTTCCAATATTTTCACGTTGTCTGTGTAAAGTAAGAAATTGGATCGATTGAGTATCGTCGGTGGGAACCCTGAGGTAACCCCGTGGTAACATGGGAGGGAGTGAAGAGAAAAATCCTTTGATTGTGACTGCTTGACTCCGCTCTCTGAGGTACAAAGTATTCCACCAAAGATCTCGGTGAACGCCACACACATCAGCAAATGTATATTCTGTGTGTCTGTGAATGCCAGTCGCGTTAGTAAATGTAAATTCCAGGGATGCTATGGAGCTTCGTAACCGTAACCGAATCTATCGGATAACCCGCTCGCGTTTTTAGACAATTGTTATTCCTAAATTTTTAAACTGTTTTTTCTCTATGATTATATTACCAAATAATACCTAGAAATAAAGCCAAACTGTTACCTTCTAAATACATCATATGTTGTTTTACAAGTCCTAAATCATCTAATATATCCTTTACCGAAATTATCCAAAACAATTCGGATAATTCGAAATAATTTCATATTTGTAACTGTAGCCGTAACTCGTAAAATATTATTCATATATCCATATCATACATCATACATCCATAACATCCCTAGTAAATTCTGCGTGTCCGTAAATGCCAATTGCGGCAGTAAATGTAAATTCCGCGACTCCGTGAATAACAGACGCATCAGTAAAGGTAAATTCTGTGTGTCTGTGAATGCCAGCCGCGTCAGTAAATGCAATTTCTGCGGGTTTGTGAATGTTAGTCACACCAGTTAAGATATGTTCCGGGTATAAACGTATCCAGGTGTAAATATATTTTGATAGTTGTGATAATTTTCAAATATAAAGGTTTTTAATTTTTGGTTTAGTGTTCCTGTAAAATACAGCAAATAGCTAGAAATTGTTCAGTTTTGGGGTAAGTAATTTTGCATATCAGGCGTAGAAATAAATAAATTTCGGTATTTATAATATATTGTAATATGTTTAACCTTATGTTATCTAAAATAATATAAGAAATGTATTTTTGTTCAAAACGAGCTCTCGAGAAAAAGTTTATTAACGATCCGTTAGTATGTCACTGAATTCAATTCGTGTATTAAATTTAAAAAAGAACCGTGTATTAGATTCAAGAAAACAGAAAGACACGCATCATGCAATCGTAATATGGGGGTGGGAGTGTGTAAGATTTTTCACAACTATCAGAGCTTGTTAATGTTTATTTATATTTTTGTGCTCGCCGTCTAAACCATACAATCTGTCATTATTTATTTTACATGTAAAGTCCACCATGAAAAACTAATAAGCCGACATAAATAGAATAAAAGAAAAAAAGTCCAACGAGGCATCTATACATACTGTGTACATATATATTGTCTATCAGTTTGGATGACGGGCCAAGATGAAAGATTCAATCACAAGCTGGAGCGCTTCCGAGAAGGCGCTTTTTTTGTCGGAGGTTCGCTGTTTTTCTAACTTTTTTTTTTTTGCCAAAGTATGTATTCAGGGTCCCACGAGACGCTGGCCGAAACTCCGTCTTGACGCTAAAAACTTTAATAACAAAAAGAGTGGGATATTATTAAATGGTAATTCAATAATAAAAAATTGTCAGTTAAAGTGTGAAGTGAAGCGTTGGTTCAGACTTATATTATAATAAAGGCTTTCGCCGGTAGCAAACGGGGAGGCGATGCGATTACCGTTCGTAAACCGTTCTTGAACATTCATATCAACAAAAGACATCACCGACACTTTGCTGTCCAAGAAAATGTTACCTGGCCTTACATTTTTTTAAGCTAATTGGCAGTAGCTAATTAGACAGGTGAAGATCTTTACGCCAAAGAAAGTGTTTATCTAAAAATGATTAGGTCAAGTGTTGAAATAATCATCGATAAAGGACATTGACAATGGTGTTGGAACTTATAAATAAATTCACAACAAGTCCAATAATGTGGGCAGGAGACTTATACATATGAATTTTATTACGCCTTACATGCTGAAGTTTTTTCTATAGTTTAAATGTGAAGCCATAATAGCAATTTGCCCAATATACGTCGCTTTACGATCATTCATTTCATTTCAAATATGCTCGTATTGTCAGATGAAGTTCTTAACCTCTTTTTTTACGATCTCATTCATATCTTGAAAAAGATTCCTCGGGGCCCAATAAAATTGTATCGATTCGCGTATTTTTAATCGAATGGATTTTAAAACGAATAAAGACAATTTGGAAACATAATTTATTGTAGGGATGTTATGGATATGAAATTTCGGATCCGGATATCGATACGGATACATGAATAATATTTTTCCAGTTTCGGTTATGGTTATGGATAAGAAATTATTTCCGATTATCCGATTGTTTCGGATAATTTCGGTCACGAATTAGATGATTTTCGACTTGAAAAAAACATTATGTAATTAGAAAGTTTAACTTTGTTTCTAGGTTTTATGTGGTATTATAATTGCAGAAAAAAACAAATTAAAGAATAAAAACTGTGAAAAATGAGAACGAGGCTCATGTATCGCCTCAATCAGCATTAACCCGTCATAACGTGCTTTATTTAGACTCTGCCCTATCCGAAATTATCCGAAACTTTTTATCCGATTTGGTTACGGTTTCGGATGTATTTTTAATTTGGACATCCGATAACTTCGGTTACGGAGCTCCATAACGTCCCTGACTTATAGATTATAAAAAAAAATGTTACATTTGTACGGAACCAGTTAACAGCTGCGAATTTAGTAAGATCTAGTTTTATGTTTCTTTTTTATTTCAGTAAGAGGCAGTCACGAGCCGCGAGATGCGTTTTTTCTATAATACCCGTTAATGGCCTCCAACTCATTCCGTCGACTAAGTCAAGTGGGACTATCGACCACTTTCATTCCATTTCTTGTCGATTTTATATCATATTTCTATTGAATCATAGACAACGAGCAATGGTGATTGAACTAATAGGAGTGGTAAGATACTTTCTCGACCACTAGATTTCTGGAAAGGATGTGTCTTTATGCTATATATATGATGATGTGGGGCTAAGTGGATTCTTTTTCACATCAAATAGAGAATTTATTGCATTTTTTCACAGACCACCGTGCAGATGACACCGCGATGATTGAAGGCATGAGAATCATCTCACTTGTACACATATGTGTTGCGTTTGTCTACGAACAGAAGGCATGAGAATCATCTCACTTGTACACATATGTGTTGCGTTTGTCTACCAACAAAACGTTTTCTTATATATTTCTATTAAAACTTACCTGGGAACTGTTAAGCCATTGATACATTTGTCTGTATCAATGAATGGTATTCCACCGTCGCCTCAATTCGGAGCGAGTACCAAATCTCGTGAAAGTTTCTTCTTAAATCAACTGATGATTAATATATTTGGTAGCGCGTTACATTACAAATACATCGACTACTGAGCAATGAGCTGATACAGTTATTTACTTTTGCACTCTTTATCAAACTTTAAAATTTAAGGAAATCTGAGAGTCTGGCAATGTAAAATTTTTTTTTGCCGGTGACGAAGTTCGAACATTTCAATATGTTGCGACATATTATAGGACTAACAAGTCAGTTATATTAGTCTGGGACATGTTGACTTTACCGAATTTCGGCCGAGAGATTCCCTTAGACGAGGATTACTTAATTTCTACGATTGAAATTACTATAAAAATGTAGTTGTGTTATATTTATAAAAACAATTCTCTTAATTTAGTTCATACTATAACTAAGTAAGTGGCATCAGTCCTTTTAAAACCCATAAAGATACCATAGAAAAGAACGAAACCGGTCGATAACTTGCGGTGAGTGTGATCTTAACTGATCGACTCTGATCGTAACACTGCACAGCGCAAAAAATGTGTAGGAAGTTATATGTTTATCATACATCGTTGGGACGTAAAATATGTTTTGATAAAATTTTACGCATCACGTGCATTTAGCCAATTGTGTCGCTGTAAGATACAAAATACTATTAGCTTCAAATTACGAGTGCCTCTATGCTATGTATTAGGTTTCAATGTGTCTATGCGCGTGATATAATGGCAACACTCGACAAAAGGGGAAGGGGAACGGAAAAGGCCGTCCATCATACTGAGAAAAAAATTCAATCTTCGTACATGCTTCGCATCAACACCATACATACACAATGAGTGGATCATGTTAGTGATGTAAAAACGCTCGAGTCGATTCTAGACCGCTCGAATCGTGGCTAGAGCGTTATAATAATAAAAAAAAAGCTTTTTTTACGGCTGGTATCAATCCTTACGCAGTGAACGTACCGCTTGTACGGACGACACGGTTTGCGTCGTCATTTGTTGTGCGCACTGCAGAGGACTGGAATAACTTGCCCGCGTCGGTGTTCGCGACCGCCGCTTCTGACGTGGGAGTCTGCAAGAGTGGAGTGTATAGGTTGTTAGAAGTTAGTTAGTGCGTTGAACATCTAAGACTTCATCACCACTTACCACCAACGTGGGATTGTTGTTATGCATTGACTTATTTTATGTAAAAAAAACACAGACTCACATTCGACGCCGGACTCAAACTTGAACGTAAGCGTCATGCAGGCAATTGTGAAATCGGTTTATTTGTAACCGTTCACTTTAAACAAGAGATTGTAGATAACAGAATTTAACTATATTTTATTATTATTAATCTTGAAATAACGTAATATTTTAAAGTATTTACTTACATAAAGGCTCTTATATTTTATTACTTAGTCGGTTTCTTCTTTTAGATATTATGGTTTCAGCTTTGGGACTTTAGGAAAAGATGAATTTAGGGGTGAATAAAAAGATTAGGATTGCACTGTACTTTTACAAACTTGTATGAATAAGTAAGTTATTTGTAAAGCATGGTATCTACGTGGGTCGAAATTTTAGTCGGAAACTTTAAAGCTCTCTGACACTGTGAAAGTATACAGAGTGTACGCACTAAAATATAAATTTATTAGTTGTAGTAAAAATACAAACAAGCAGAGACAAACTTAACTTTTTTTGAGAACTTTATGAAAACTTGATGAGAAGGAAACCGACTTAGGTGCAGACACCGCATATGGGTTTCCTATTGATCGAGTATTATCATACTTTCTCACTACTGTGCACGTACCCGCAAGGGCACAGACGATAATATGTGCATCCGTCGTAGATTACTAAATCACTTTGCCACTCAACCCTCCCCTCCATATTGCACTGCGGATGATCTGATTGTCGCAAAAAAGAAAAATTAATTATCTCTTTGCATGAGATAAACTGAGACAAGATAACGCAAAACCTTCACAAAAACCATATCGGTGACTGCTGATTCGGAATCGTTGTAATTGGAAACCGTTGTTGATCATTAAGTTTAGATTGAATTTTTTTTCCGTCGAAATGTCAACCTGTGATAATTGTTTCTGTTGAGATGACGATCTAGCGATCAAGTACAAATCAAACTAAGGAGTATTTTAAACAGCGTATTCGTAATATGTTTCAAACTTTAATATATGTTGGTCATTTTATGTTTTTATTTTATTGGTTTTTATGTAAACATTCTCGAAATCGGATAAATGTAACTACTTATCAGCATACAAATAAGTAAAGTAATTTTAATTCCAAAATAAAAATTTACCAATTCCTCCACTCCTCGTAATAGTCTCAACTTATTTTTTTTTTGTTTGTAATTGAGAATACGAAATACCTGGCAGTGAGTGTTGACCTTCGTTTACAGACACCTTTTACACAAAAGTCATCACCGACGCGCTGCGAGCCAAGAAGAAAACGGTGAACCGACTCTCCGAAGCGAAATACGTTGAAAAAATGTCACGGTTGATTCGGAAAGAAGGGTGGTAGAGGGACGGTACTGTATTCTCAGACACGTGTAACGTTGGTATTTAGTTAGGTGGTATAGACCTCGGTCTCCAACTGGAGCATCCTGGTACCAATGGGTAGTCCGTTGGCCAGCAGGGTGTACTAAGAGCAGGAGAGGGAAACTGGGACTTGAAATTATATGACACTATTTACACCTCAAGTAAATTAATAATACATCTGAAATACCGACGCTATAAGAATTTGTGCTGAATACATTTCAAGCTTTGTTCTGATCCGAATGCGTCGGGGTGCATTGTCTTTAAATAGAATTCTTAATTGCATTGCCGGTTGACTCCGTGGAGACCTGATACACTATTTTCATAACAGGGGCCATTGTGATGTTAAACGAGTCACTTAAAACCTATATGTAGTTGTATTACTAAGTAATATTGTGGTTATTTTCGACTGACGGACAAAAATACCCCCTGATTATTCTGGTAAGATGACGTAAATGACGCGGTATAATGGTGAGTGTTGTTGTTATACAGAAATAATTTAAACACAACTAGTGTTCGCTCAGTAGTCGAGATTCGACACGTCATCATTTTATAACGTTATGTTTTTGAATTTTAGTTATTGCTAACACTACTAAAGCTCGTCAATAGTTTCCAGACGAGAGAAAACAACAGTTTTATCTTTTCAACTGAAACGGGTACTCACGATTTTTGTTTTTTTACCGATTCTCTATCCAATTACATGCGTCATGGTCACGTCAAAATTGCGGTGGCGGAGACCATCCATGGGAGAATTGTGAGTACCCATTAAAATGTATGATGTCCGCGATGATCTAAGTTTAAAACTAAAACATTAAATTTTTGTTTTTACCTATTTTTTTATATAATTTTTTTGTTATATAAATGGCTGACATACGAGCAGACGAGCCACCTGATGGTGAGTGGTCACTTTCGCCCGTGGACATCAGTTACACCAAAGGCAATACTGGCTCTCTAGCCCCCAGCCGAAACACGACGAGTCGTTTGGCGGCTGATTCGAGCAGGAGGGTACTAGCTAGCTTTACGGAACGATAATTGTACTAGTAATATCAATGAATTAATAATAATATTGATATTATAATCTTTACCCAAACCCTTAGGGTATCAATATTAAGTAAGTACGCCGGGTTTTGTCGTGTCTTACGACCCAATACGTTTTTTCTTGTTCTGCAAGTTTGGGATTAGGATCGGTATTCTAGGCCGACCCAATACGGCCGAAATTATAATTATATATATTATAATAAATTAATACAGTGACCGGCGCCGGCGCATGTAAAATGTTCCATCACGAAGTTAGTACGACATGTGCTACGTAACATGGCGACGCTAATTTTGTGATAACAGAGACTTGATGTGAGTTATCGTTGCGTGAGGCCACACGCGTCTGTCGCAACAGTTAGCGAAGAAGCAGTTAATATTTAATAGTCATTAGATATTATGATCATTTAAGTCTTTCATATCTCTTGTTTGTATACAATATTCGTGTTACGTATAGGTAAAAATTTAAATGGCTTCCTAAGGTACATGTATAATTGTCGTCGGTCCGTTATTGTCGATGTGTTCGTTATATTATAAAGTGTTTATCGTTTGACAGCAACCATTAATCCGCGTCGGAAGATTGGGGATTGCATAAAAATTGGCATATGAATTGGCGACCAATTACATCAATCCACAGTGAAGCAATATGGTACACTTCAGTCTTCTATCTTACAACTAGGACAGTGCCAGTTGTCTATAGTGAGACACAAATGAGTTGCAAACGAGCAGACCGGTCACCTGATATCTCCACCATCCCGGCCGGCAAGACGTGGGCAATAATACCTCCGATGTCGACGGTGCATCGATGGTAGTGGTCGTTTGTCATCGGGTATATTCTCTGCGCGTTTAACATACTCGTGTAATAACATGAAACATAACATTGTGTAACACCACCCTAACTATTTGTCCAAAACACGTGACTCATGACTTTATCAGAAATGCTGCAACGCATATCAGAGTCACATTAATTATGATAAATCTTATCAAATTATGCTTTTGAAGATAGACAATCTCAACACCCGCGAGAAGATATCTCTGTAACTTAATGTGTGTGTGTGTGTGTGTGTGTGTGTGTGTGTGTGTGTGTGAGTGACAGTTTGGTTAGTGTACACATGTTAGATTACGTAATAATTATGACGCCGCTCTGGTAATAACGATCGACATTACATGACGTTACAAAGGTCACGTTGGTATCTATCAGTTGTTGTAATAATAATGTAATGTGTATAATAATAAAGTAGTTGAAGTTGTTATATATATGTTAGACAATTTAAACTATTGTACTCGTATTCTTATATAGAATATAACTATACGATCCAGCCTCAGTCGGAAGCGCTCTTGAGAAAGGACTTCGGATAAATACGAAACTGGACCGGTTAGCGATTATATACCAATACTTATGTATTCAGATGTTGAAATAATGTAGAACAGTGTGTGATAAGGCATTTTAGTCGATTCAATTTAAACGTGACAGTGTTTTTGTGCCATGAAGTTACAAAACAATATGATTGGCATTAATGAATTGCAAATCAGTTAATCGACCCTCCGAGCCAACCGCCTACCACCAAACCGGCTACCCGTTGCTAAGGATATTATTCTGCGCTATATTACATATGACGTAATACATTGTCTTTTGATTTCCGA
The DNA here is from genome assembly GCA_003671415.1 of Megathymus violae. Lineage (NCBI taxonomy): Eukaryota > Metazoa > Arthropoda > Insecta > Lepidoptera > Hesperiidae > Megathymus > Megathymus violae. The sequence continues at coordinate 1,804,182 of PDGT01000056.1, forward strand.
AGAAAGCTGGTACCGGTTATTCTATGTTAGAACACGTCACGGTTATAAAAGCTATCTCCATTAGCAGTATCAGCCGATAAATAAAATATATACATATATACCCTAATATTCAAACCCAAATATTCATAATGATATCACTGATACATTTAATGGTTATATTTTTTTACTCGTAGTACCAATCATTTCGGTTCACACCAGTTCGTCTTGTGACAATTGTAAGCGAATCTAGTAAAGCAGAATGCAGAGCAGTTAGTCTCGATTTCAATCGAATTATATTAATGGCTGGTGCAATAAAAGACTTGATGGAAAAATATTAAAACTCAAAATCAGTTGATCCAATGCACGTTATTTTTGTTTGCTTCTACTGCAGTTTCAACAAAATGACAAACAATAATTTTGACCGTATTTTATGTCGCGTAATTATGTCGCGACTGCGACATAATTGAACTAATCATTGTAGTTTGCAGTGATATGACAAGGATACATAATATACTATTGATACGATAGTTATCATCACAAAACATAACTGTCCCTCGGCTAGGCTCAGATCTCCTCTCACGACGAGAGGGACAACAGCCAGAGTCAACGACGCTGGCCAATTGGCAGTTTACCCATGCCGTTTTTAGAACCCGACGAACTGAAGGAAGTGAAAATTGTTTTTTTTAATGATTACATTTGCAGCGGTTCGACTGGCAGTGTCAGTGAATGCAAAACTAATTTTATCGTGTTAGAATGCGTGCAGGATTTGAACTCGGTTATATCGTGCGCAATATTAACATGACAACCTCCAAATCATCATGGTTCAACACAGCTAGGTAACGAATAGTTTGTACCTAGTTATCGTACAAGTTGTAAGAAATTATAGAGGCGTAGCAAGTTATACTAATGACGTGTCGGGGCTCACAATAAACAGTGTTCCCAGTACGGAAACTTGGGAATTGATACTGGCAACAACCCGGCGATTGTCGCGCGACTGCATCAACTGCAGTGACGAAGTCAAATAGCTAACGTTTTATCTCTATAAATAAAACCGTCTGACTCTGCAGACATCTCAGCATTCTCGGTACTAGCCGGATTCCGAATTCCGAATATAAACGAATCTGCGAACGAATATCGACCGTATATTGTTAGCTGTAAAGTTGAATGAATGTTTTATGTTAAAGTGCATTCGGTTTGAAGTTCTAAATCAGTGCAGTAAAGTTGTTTTCGTGTTGAATAACCAGCGAGTTCAATATAGGTCGGAAAATGAAGCGCCGTTTATAGTACTACACGGTAGTATCCGTAGTACCGGCGTCCGTGTGCGGTTTGAATGGTAGTGTGATGCAACAGTGTAGTTTGCGCGTGTGTGGGTATTCAGTGTGGTTATGTTTAATGAATGGAGTTATGGATGTGTTTGTGCTGCTGCGGTTGAGTTCTATCGATTTCTCCTCGTAGGTCTCATTCGGCCTTTGCATATTTTTAGCGTTTTAATACGGAGCCCGTGTTTGTGGGTGGTATGCAAAATTCTCTACCGGTATTTGCGAAGTATTTGAAATCGATAAGTAGTCGTGATTTAGGTGGCAGTACTAACCTTTTCAATTCCTTTCTATCTATTTTTAGAACTGTGTAGTTGTAATCTTTTTTCGTTTTTTATTAACTTTAACAGAACATTGTACGTAAGACTTAGTTTTTTTGTCATTTCGAATTCTAAGGTCGCCTTTTAACGATAAGGATGCCTTTCTATGTCATATGTATTGGTATTCATTTTTGGTGTTGCGTGGTTGTTCCAACAGTGGAAATAAACGTAAGGCGTAAACAGTTGTAAGAACCAACGTTCTTCGTTCGGGCGATTTAATTTCTCTGAATTTAGGAGATTGAGTGATTGATTGATTAGAATATTGTCTATTACAAAAATTAATGTAAATGATTATAAATAATTATAATAAATAAATCTGAAAGTTCAACATGATATGGATAAGGGCTCTTTACCTTCTTATTTTTGTGACAGGCATAATTAAGATACGTCTTAATATCGCCTTCAAAAGCTTCGGCGTTCTTTTGTTGGAGTTTGCTTTTTCAATAAGGTTCCAAAGTTGATACGTGATTTACCTACTGGAACTATTAAGCGATGCGTTAAAGAACTGCTCGTAGGTAAAGGATATTATGGTACACAAGTATAGAAGAATATATTAATGATAAAAAGCCTGGAAATAAGAGTACCAAAATCTGATCCGCGCAGGTTAACACTTACTTTGTAATTGCCATGTGTTGCTTTAAAAGATGAGATGAGGAGTTTCGTTCGCAGTTACTTCTCCTCAACGTTTCGTCGCAGTCTTAGAAGACTTTATTTAAAAGACTGTTGAGTGTGTTTTCTTTAATGTTAATATTTAGATTTTATTTTGTTACAGATACCTACACGTTCACGCTTGGGTACATCGCACCACTTCACTTCACCACTTGCAGCAATGGTAAATATAATGAATTCCGTAGGTAATTCTAATGTCCCACTGCTAGGATGAAAAAGATTTCCTCGGAAAAAATGAGGATCACTTGGGTTATGACGTATTACGTCGTCAATACGTAGTAGAACGTACCACAATCCGTTACAAGTATTTATGAACCATAATAACATATTGCAGAGCATAACACAGGTGTGTCACAGTCCACAAGCCTGTAGACTCCACTGTCATATGCCAGCTTATCCACTCAATGTCAAGCTTCAAACGCCGAATTATATCGCACTTGGCACTCGATTATCGGCGAGTGATGCTCACTTGTGATGTGTATTGGTATTGTTTAGGCATGTTGGTAGGTAGGCTGGTGGTGAAAATTCCAATCAAATGAACGACAATGACAATGAATGAAAAATGAATAACAAAAACATTATCCCACGCTGCCGTCGATGATAAAATTATCGAGTACACATATAGATAATGGGATGGTGACCAGTCGTCGTAAGCTTTCGGAAGGATTAGTTTATCTGATAAGTAGATAAAGGAGGCCGGACGGTAGCCGCGCTAATAAGGTCACATTATGTTAACTGTCCATATATTAATAAAATATATCGTGTTTATTCGCTTAATACTTTTATTATCGGCATTCACTGGACCGCTCCTATCTCACCTACACACAGCGACATTGCTGTAGAATGTAATTGTGCTACGAGGTGTGACGTCGCTTTGGGTAGTTAGCTGTATTAACAAAAGTGAATGTTGTAAGGAACTGAACTTTAATATTTTTTTCCGTTGACGAACCATTACCACCCCGTAGCAGCAGGGGCATCTCTCGGGTGGACAGTTCCGTAATGGTGACTTTTTACCAAGTCAAAGCGTAACTCGTTAAAATGACCTCATATAGATTTTTATGTTAAATTTTCGCATAAATTTTGATTTAGATTGGGTGAAAATATATATTGCGTTTTATTCTTTCAAAATTATACGTTCAATGATTTTGGAAACATCGCGAAAATGTTAAAAATTATTTTATTCGTTTCAAAATGTATCATTTTCAAATTGTATAATATAATTAGTTAGGAGCAGAGTAGTTCTATCAAGGATCAAACAATGGATATTTAGCAAAATTGCATATGTATATTCACAAAACCAGATTAAGATTAAGATAGTTAAGATTTAATAAAATCGTTCGCCCAGTCTTCGAAATTTGATCATAGTCACTTAATAACGTTCTGTTTGGTTATTTTTTTAATTGGTAACACTAAAGTTCGTCGCCGGCCACCAAAAAAAATTAAAACGGAAATCGAATGACAAACAGAAGGGTAAAAGCTACTGAACTCTTTTGTCTTCGCCGGTTTTTATATTAATTTTAATGTATGCGATGCGTTAACTAAATGACAGAACTAAATTTAAATGAAACAAAGGACCTTTCTGCTATAGAGGATCTAAGTGATATACGCTGCGATGTAAGTCTGAGCAAGTTTACAGACACTGCAGTGTCTGCAGTGTCTGCAGTGCGGTTGACCACTGACGATGACCGCTGTGTCGCGCCCACACCACACGCAACACACACCGAACGAACGAAACTTTCGCGTTGCGCTATACCCACTATCTGGAACGGCTTTATCAAGCTCGCACATGACCCCCGATACTAGATTAGATATTTAATTTATTACGGCTCATTATGAAAAAATGATGAGTGTATATTTACAATGCAACGAAGGTTGGACGGGCCGATGTGGGTAACATAGGCGGAACGTTATTTTAACGGTGGTTGTGTCCATTTTTATTATTTATACACACGTAAAACATTGTTTGCTAATCTTTTCATAGGACTTCATATTTAGTTTTATCTCTTATCTAGTGAAAACAGCTGCATTTCCCGAGATATAAAGTATTTTAGATAACTGATCCATAATATCGATTATAAATATGCCCGGTTTCAACATAATGTGTGAAGTAAAAAAGGCTTTTTTCTCCATATTAATAACAAAGCAGGTACATACAAATGTTGAACAGGTATTTAATATACAGTATAAATAGGGTTTCATTACGATTATACGTTGTAATTAATACTGTAAGTATATTGACCATGATCATAAAATGTTATCTGTCGTCGAGGAATTCGTCACTAATTGTATATTCGTGTAAGTCAAATCGTGGAAGCTTAATTAGAACCAGTTCCTGACGGTCGGTTGGAGCCAAATTTGATACAGTTGCGTATCTTCGGTGACGATGAAATTATACGGTACCATGCAGCTGGTCTGATAATGGAGTCGGAAGGCGGCCATAGAAACTCCTACATTAAACGACAAAACGCATTCGAGTCTGAGCTCATTCGTGTCTGCCATTTTGAAGAGGACTAATTTCGCTTATTTCCGGATATACTAACAAATTTAACTTATACACAAAGATAATTATTACGTCTCGCGGGCGCCGCGCTCGGCGTTATGTAACATCAACGACAAGGCCACAGTCAACTACAGCACGCAAGTATTCACAAAACGATTTGCACAGCTGCGTGCGTATGTATTTACGTGGAACTGTGTCAGTCGTACGCGACGAACGAATTGTATGGTACGTTTAATAGTACTGTTGACTGGTGACGTCAATTGGCGAGAAATCGCGACAGTCGGCTGCGGCTCGAGTGTTGACTTGAGCTGTTATGGTCCCGTCTATGTAAACACTGTGGTCCGATGTACCTACATAGGCAGCAGGTGACTTTATTTTCTCTTTAATTCTCATTACTCCCTGATATCATAAATTGAAGGACCTTCAATGATTCATTTTAATTGTAATCGTATTGTTATTATCTCTGACAATTATTATATGGCTTTGTTTCAATTATTGTTTTTCAGTTTATTATACGATATTAGGATTTGCCTAGTGGTCGAAATTCGGCTATTATCTATGCTTATATTATATAGAGAGAGTGCGAATTTAGTGAGTTTGTTTATATGCGGAAGATTATCTTCGAAACCGTGGCACCTATTTCTAATTTTTTTTTTACCATTTGAAACATACATAGACTACACACATCCACACTCACTCACACACTCTCTCACACACACGCGCCCGTGTGTGTGAGTGAGTGAGTGTAGTCTATGTATAAATTAGCACAGTTGTTCTACCCGATGAAAGTCAGTGCAGATTCTGTTTTAATTTCTTTTTTTGATAACGCTAAAACTCGTCATTGAAAGTAAAAAAGGAAATCTGTTAACAAACAGAGGAGCAAAGGATCTGTTTTGTCTGTGCCCAGTCGTGTAGTTTTAATTATAAGTCTACTTTATGTTTTATATCTGTCCACCTTTTCTTGTTCACATTTCGTTTGTTTTCATGATTACTAAATGGATAATATGAAAACCTCAAACTAGGAAATTTGTACTTTGATTAGGCGTGTGTATCTTAACTTGAGAGCGGTAAGTGGTAGATAGACTCAACGTAACGAGACGACATTTGGATAGTGGACTGCTGGTGTACACATTTTTTGCGCGATTCCCTTTTCGGAGGTCACGTCCAAATTATCGAACACCGTTATTATCGTTAGATATTGGTCGTTATAACACCTGGAGGACCTTAGGCCGTGATTAGAACTTGTGACACTTCGGTTGACCGCAAATAGGACCACAAACTTCTCACTGGAGGATGCCCTAGGTCTGAACACCAATGAGAAGAGACCCGTGGTTTGCAGTACGAACTATGGGAGCAAGGTAAAATTGGGGAGCAGGCAGTCAATCTGAAATATAAACTGTTGCTTTTTTATGGTTATTAACCGTGTAATTTGTGGACGAGTTCACAATCTTCGATAAAATTTAGTTTTGTCCAGATTACGTATTGTCAATAGCTATCCCGGCGGGATAGATACCTGATAGTAAGATAGGTAATAAAATAGACTTTACTGCAGAAAGTATATTTTAAGATCAAACGAAAACCTAATGACATCATCACTACGTAATATAAAACAGTCTCTGTCTGTCTCACGCGATGATCATAAAAAAACGCTCCACAATTTTTCTTGACGTTTTATCAATAGTTAACTAATCCACGAGGAAGGTTTACGTATATGGGGCAATTATTACAAACTTATAAAACGCGTAGTAAAAACGAGTAATAAATAAACAATAATAAACGTTTACACATTCACAACCCCGCAGTAGGATTCCCTGTGTTGCAGGTGGCATGGACAAACACAAATATGACATTACAAACACCCATGACCCGGGAACAAACATTTATCTGTCACATAAATGTCTGCCCCGGCCGGGGATCGAACTCGGGACCCCACGCTCGGCAGGCAGGGTCACTACCAACTGGGCTATGAGGTCGTCTTACACATTATACCACACAATTACTACAATGCAACACATTGCAAATATTGCTTCTAGGATTTTTTTTATTTTAGATACGACGATAATTAACGACGGTGAATATTTAGAAATTAACAAGAAAAACTGTTGTAAATTGACGAAAATTCGCTAATTCGATATAAAGATCTTATTTTCTGACATGAAATGTGAGTGGATATTAAAAATACGAGTAATTTAACATCCATAAATGGCTGTAATATCTACGAGTTCAGTGGCGCTACGAAAGTAGATAGTGTTACATACAGATTATGTGTAATAAAATATTTTACTCAAATTTCATTTCACATGACAATAGCGTTTAAGAACACGCTAGTAATATATTACCCAAACATTAATTTTCATACTCAACAAATAAAATATTGCTGAACATGTATAATTATACAAATATTTAGTTTAGTTTCAGTTTAGTAATGTTAAGACAGATGGAAATGGACAAAATACAGCAATAAACAACGGCGCAATGTAACATTCAACTATCCCATACGACTCTGACGATAGAATATAATATCCCTAATATTGTGAGTAGGTATTGTGAAAAGGCAGACACGAATATTAAAGCCATGACAAATGAGAATGGCCGCTGAAAAATATTTTCTTGGCAATGGAGCCCTGTCTCAAGTATAAGTTCTAATCTCCTCTTCAATCTAAATATTTTCAGTCGAAGAGGTGTATGTATAAAGAATTAGTCTCACTGCTACTGTCCGACGAGTTGTCGAGAAGAGATTCGAAGCAATGAGAATCTAAACGTGCATTTGATTCGTTGGACAATTTTATGAAAGGGAATTATTCTGAACTACCTTTCGACGTTGCTCGGCAAATTTCGCTTTTCCATATGATACGAGGCCATGTGTCGAAGCGAGAAATCTTTCACGTTATTATGTTACAGCGGTACGAATGGGTAGCAACGGCCGAAGCGACAAAATAAATAGACCTTGGCCACTCTAGTTAATTGACCTGACGTCGGGTCGTATCATATAGGTAGTATATATAATATGGGATTAAGAAACGGGGTAAATCGCAACGATAACGCAGGTCGTGGGCGAAATCGAGGCCATGACGAAATTCTGATTGATAACGTGGCCACACTTGTTCTGATAACCGAAATATCGTTGTTGCTACGCGGCAGGTAATATTGGGCAGCGAATAGGAAAGTTTCCTTTGGCAAAATTATCAAGTGTCGCTGCCTAAGATAGGATTGACAATTTCTATAATTATAGCAAATTAAACGTGACCTGCTAAGCGCTGATATTGATGGGTAGTGTACACCCTAAAGTCATCGGTAAAGTTAAGTAATTTCAAGCCCATTAGGGAGGACTGGTGATCTTTAGATAAAGTAGCAAAATGTGCTATTTTTAAACGTAAGGCGTAGATTTCCTGAAACGAACCGAGGGCGGTTTGCTAGTTTATATTAACATTATAAAGAGTTCAAATTCTGTTAGTTTGTGTGTATGCGGAACTACAACACCTATATTTGAAAGTCTTTTAACACTTGAAAGGTGCATTATTCTGAATGGACTTAGGCTTTATATTTATGTCTATGTAAACACACACACACACACACACACATGTCGGGCCGGGCTGCACATCACAGATAAAAACGTTAGAAGAGATCCAAGGCGCGTCTTATTTAATTATTCAAGGTGTGGTTAGAAGTTTGGAATCGTTGTTTTGTAAGTGTACGGCTATGGACCGGGTGTTTCTACTGTTGTTCATAGAAACTAAATTGTATTTTCCATTTCAGATTATTATACACTTTCATTTTCTTTCTTTTTAGGTATCTCATACATCAGGTGCAGAAATATTTGTCCATTATAATCGTCTTTAATCCTAGTTTCTGACATATATATATTTTTTTATTCTGGCCACATACATAATTATTATTTTTATATGAAGTTCTTATAAAATATTATGGGAAAGTTTGTATCAAATGAAATTACCCATTTCACAATAGAAACAATTGTTTCGAACTTTTTTTTTTTTATGTTAATAGCGGACAAACGAGCAGACGAGCCACCTGATGGTAAGTGGTCACCGTCGCCCATGGACATCAGCAAGACCAAAGGTATCACTGATGCGTTGTCGGCCAGGAAATGAGAAGAAGGTTAGAAAGCAAGTACTGGCTTTCAAGTCCCCAGCCGGAACACGACGAGTCGTTTGGCAGCTGACTCAAGCAGGAGGGTGGCAGCTAGCCAGGCAGGCTTCACCGAAAGATAATAATACCACTAATAATATTAATGACTTAATAATAATACTGATGGTATAATCCATACGCGAAGCCCTATCACCAAGCAGGCTGGCTTCTGTCGCCTCTTACGACACCTTGTTCTGCCAGCATGGGATTGGGGGGAGTATTCTAAGCCGCAAACTATAACAAGATTCCTATAACGTAAATCTTGACGTATTAGCAATTTTTAATAATTAAAAAGTTTCAAGTCATCTGATGTAACAGCTTATATAATGTATACATATGATTTGTCAATATTACTAGAAACTCAATGATAAAATTGTTGAATCAACAGTTCCTTCCTTCCTTTTAAATCAGATCCAGTGTAGAAAGTCCGTAACATTTCCTGATGTTTCAAAAAATACAATCTGTCGAATGTATCTTTTGCTAGAATATCTTTTGCATCCTATCGCGTACTCTCATTTGGTTATTGAAGCTACTGAACTGCACAGTTATTCTGTGTGTGTCAATCTCTCATCCTCTCTCCGTATTTATCAACAGATTCGTCACAGTACAGTGACGAACGCATTTTGTTAATTATTCTCAACTTTCGACTAGTTTTATTTTTTATTATTTTTAACTTCATGTAGTAAGAGGTGTCTATTTAAATCGATTTCGCATAATGCGCGTGGTTAGTTTTTCAGAAATTTTAGTATAATGAAGCTTGCCAGTCCAATGTCCGTGTTTCGTTTTAAGAAACATGATCATTACCTCAATAAATGATAACTGGCTCCAAATCAATTGTTATTCGATTTTATTTATTCGCCCTATATTTTTTATTTATTTATTTAATCTAAAACATCCTCGTGAATCATTCTGCCTATTGCTCAAAACAGCAAGACAATCCTTGCAATAAATAGTTTTTGAGATTCTCCCATTCAAATAGACAGATTGATATTCTGAGACTTCATTTTTTTCTAAGTGATAATTATCAATTAAAATCGTTTAATATTTCTATTCACATTTGTATGATTTAGAATTCGGTAAATAAGAAATTACGAATGTCATTGTAAATTTTTACGTGCCTTTTTTAAGTATTGTTTTATTCGTATAAATTATTAAGTATTGTATTGGCTTGTTTCAGATACAACTGCGCGCGTCAGTCGAAGATACCTCTGTACACTCAACGATGTCTGTTACTTCATCATTTTAGGTTATTATATTATGAAGCCGTTTGTTTTACAATGATATTGTTTTGCGTTAACTGTTACGACCCCTAATCTAGAGCAACAAGAAATTATCAGTCAACACTCATCACCGGCTGTAATGCAAATATTCATTATTAATTCATCTTCATAATTCGTGATAGTGGTTCACTGTGATTTCTTTTGTTCGATGGGTTAGCAATAGATTTGTAATATAGAGCAGCGAATTTTGTATCGGTGATAACTTCAACTATCACCTCCTTGATAAGCAACCGCGGAGGAAATAGAAAAAGGCTACGATAATCCATTGCTTTATTGACTTCGTACGTATGGTACGTAGCGTTTTCCTCTTTCCTACGAGTGCCGCAAATTTACACGCATTTATGTAGTTTTAGATTTGATGTTAAAGTGTACGTCGTAAACGTGTTTTGAATTACTTTGACTAACAAATACTAAAAATTCTAACGCATGACTTTTTTTATTTTTACAACACCCAACTCGCGAGTATGCATGACTTCTGAATCGTTTTAAAAGTTAAATGTTTGTGGTGTTTTGTTCCATAATGAGACCACGAGTTGTTGACACGTTGTTTTGTTATTACATATTGTACAATATTGATTATGTTTGTATATGAAAATGTTTACTTCAACAATTTGTAAATATATAATATCATTGAGTCTATCGATCTATTGTAAAATCGTTCTGCGCCTTGCCCCATAAAACTTGATTTTAGGTTAATTTGAGTTTTAATTAAATGCTTAAATTCGAGTTTTAGTTTGCATGGCAATTACCCGGGTTTTGCATTCAAGTTTTTTAATTATGAAAAATTTTGATTATGCAATCTGTCGTTTTAATGATTATAATTTTATATCAGAGCAAATATTGTTTTTGATTTTAAATTGTATTCAATAAATATTATATCGCTCGTGAAAGTTTGTTTCATTCTGTTTCCTGAGAGTGGCCCTTGTTACGTACGTTCCTACAACTGCGACGCATATCATGTATAACTGTTGAATACACATTTTGAAAGTCGACGAAAAGTAATTTTTCAATTAAACCAATGTCATCAGGACGAGATGACCTCTGCTCTGACTATGCGTGACAAATAAGTGTCGAACGAAATTGCTTCTTATTAGGTAAATGTTAATGATTGTAATTGTTTCCCGTAGTAAGTAAGATCCGTTTTAATTATCGTAAAGTAAAGTAGACATTTGTAAATTTGCACAGCTGTCGTTCGCCGTGAAGGTGGCCCAGCAACCGAAGCGATATTTTGTAAACCGCATTTTGTTACTTCGTCGAAACTATATTATGTAGATCGCGAACGCAGTTTTAGTTCAAATAGGCCGCGTTGCGTGCCGCAGCTAATTTCTGTGTATGTTAAATTTACTACAAAACCGCCTGTTGCTACGCTATTTTTTCTCGAAGGCTACACGTAGGTGTGACGTGAATTTGATTTTTTCTTGTTCGATGTGGAGTTTATTTCAGTTGGGAAGTCTTTATTACGCTGCTGACCCTGTCTGCGAGTTATTTTAATCAGGAGGTACACGACGTGGTACAGTCTGTATTAATTTGGCGAAGTACGGCTCCCCAGTTATGTGAATATTTTCGTTTTAATATGTAATAATAATAGTAAAAATAATAGTTGCTCTTTTGAGTTAAAATAAGACCATTATCTTTCAATTCCTCGTCTGTATTATAAACTCTTAAACATAAGGGATAAAACCTGCTAACGTACCCATTGGTAATGGCATAACTCGTGTTAATTGTAAGTAGTAGATGAAGTTCTCTGGCGAATTACTTCGTTACGAATTCGATCCCTCAGGATGGTACTGAGCATATCTAACACCAGAGCGAGCTGAAATACTTTGAATTGGTAGCATGTCCAATAGGGGAATGAAAATGCTGATGATAATGATGAGATTAAGTTAATTTCGGATGCGGTCTAGTCGTTTTCAGGTGACCTGAGATCTTTCGATCCGCTGGCCTGGTCAACAAAGCATCCACTTACTCACAACTTTTAAAGGTTATGACTAGCGATGGATATTTACTTCAACAGACTTCCACTTTAGCACTGGATACGTAACCTTGTAAACGAGTGCCCTCCAGCTTCAAATTAATCTGGAAATATTCAAATATACGAGATAGGCGAATATAAATAGAAAGCGTGGTATATTAGCTAATACAATAAACATAATTAAATACAGTATGTAAATTAAGTCGTATGGTAGTTAAATATTCATTTTTACTTCAAGATAGTTGTTTCGTGGTGAATGTGGATGCCAACTGTGTTAACGAACTGTACCAACCCACAAAAGTAGCAATGTACTGTTTGAAATTGGTTTCCCATATAGACCATAGCCCATCTGTTGCATGTGCGATTGACAATTGCATGACATTAATAAACTACATTGTACCATGCAGCCATCATGTCAAGATTGACGTACCGGATGGGCATGCAGTCTAGTTATTTTGTATTACAGGATATTCATACTCCTTGGTCCAACGAAGGAAATATCCAAAGTCAGGCGTTGTTTGGCTTAAAGTACTGGATAGTTTGACATTTTTATACGCGAAAACTACCTCGATTGTAATTCCCTTCCAAAGTTGTCTCCCCAAGGAAGTTAACTCAAATTCCTACAAATTATCTCGATAATTTTCTTTACATATACGTCGTACTTTCTACACTTAGCACCACCAAGACCAACCGTGCTTTTTATATACAATTGTATTGTTTCCGGTAATTCCTTAAACAGTTCCTTTAATCTAATTTATTTTATTTATTTCTTAAATCATATGACGAATACATTAATTTACATAAATAATACCCATAAAACCGTTATTAGGTTTGGCCTGGGTACAATAAAATAATATCCTTTCATTCCGTTTTTATATCCCTGGATTATTTAAGCAACATGCATGCTACGTCCTAGAAACACAGAGGGCTTCAAAAGACGTGTAATTTTAAACAAGTATTAACCAACGATATCCTTAATATCAAAGGTATCTATCACCGACCCGTTGACGACTAAGAACAAAGAAGTTAGTGGTGAAATGCGTTAAAAATATTTCAAGGTTCACGAATGAATATTACTACTACTAATGTCCATTGGCCCCTTGGTGGGGCAGAGGGCGTCCACAGCACTCCGCCGTCGCTTTCTATCTAGGGCTACGCGCTTCGCCTCGGATCATGTCAGCCCGATCGTCTTCAGTTCCGATGCCACTGAAGGCCTCCAGGTGAGCTTGGGACGGCCCCCATTCCTCTTCCCTTGTGGAGTCCATTCCAGAGCTTGTCTAGGAATGTGATTGGGAGCTCTTGTGCACAATCCATGTCCACTTACGGCGCCTGATCTGTTGACAGATCACGAATGAATATTAATTAGCAATAAAAGGTACAACCATGCACAAATATCATCAAAACTAAGCAGGACGGTACAAAGCAATATCAGGGATCGCAAAGTAATGGTGCTACGGTATGGCTAAGCGATAAATCAGAAATTCGTTAACACTGAATTATCGAATACCACTAGCCTGCCATCGCTTCGCTTTGGAAAATTTCGCAAAAAAAATGTTTGTCCTCTATATCGATAACGAAATCTGCCTACATTAAAATTTCCAATAAATATGCGATGCGCTTTGACCCCGTTACAGTTTTCTTATTACTATAGATATACTATATTTTTGTAAATAAAATACAGTATAATTATATTTTTGTTTCTATCCTGGTATGTATTTGTTTTGTATTGTACAGTTTCAGTAACTTGAGCAGGTTAGACCTAACGCCTATGTCCTATTAGCAGCATAGTTACACTACTAGCAGCGGCAAGGGCACAAGGATCGTTTGGCTCAAGAATATGTAGGACAGCCTCTTACAATCCATACTCTGTGATTCATAAAAATATATTTCTTTGCGGTTAACACTCGTAGAGTCTACTCACCCTGAGGATGCTCTGTTTCGGAGCGAAACACGTGTTGGTGACGGTATGTGTGATGGTATATACTTTTATTTATCATAAATGCATGTTTTCCTTCGTGGGAGAGAGTGAGGTTTCATGCATGTATAGAAGTATATACCATCATACATTGTGCTTGCGGATTGTTGCAAAGTAAATTAATACTAATTTAATAACAATATAACAACGACAGTGTGATACACGCAGCAACGACGTCAGACTGACCTAAATTAAATTCGACATAATTTTTAAAATTTACTATTGAAGTTGAAAAGTGACTCAAGTAGAAAACAGTTTGTACATGGTGATGACCTAAATATACATTTTGATGCATTACGATAGCCCCCGAATAAATATGCTCGTATTGTACCAAAGCTTACAAATGACATACCCAGATCTCGAGCACAAAGTAAGTAATAAGTATATGCGAAGCAAATTAGTACCGGTGACATTTAAAAAAATTAGTTTTAGACACTTGAAGGCGAGGCCGAGCTTTTAGTCTAGACATACTTAGTTCTAATTTATGCATGTTTCAAATAGGTGTGTATTTAACATAGAGACATTTAATAGTTCCTAATGGAATAAATATCATAACTGCATCTAGATTACCTTGTATTAAATGTCTAGGACGAAGGATTGGGAGGAACGTGACGAGAAAGGAATGTCGCAATAAATTTACACGACCACTGATTTATAACTCTTTTTACGGCAATGCTTATGATGAGTACATACAAACGGACCACGTTTTTTTAACGGGAACCGGATAAACGGATGATTGATGTGGTGGTAAGTTGGTCGACTTTTGTACGTCAGCATAACCCAAGATAAAAGCGGGGAAACGGCTGGTTTTACTGTCTCTCCGATGCAGTAACACTTTAAAATTTTTCACGGTTAATTATGGAAGGCGGATAGTAGCTAAGTCAGGCAAGTAAAAACATAACCAACATACAGGAATATCTACTGTTGGGTTTCAACTGAGCGATACAAGGCCCAGCGATCTTCACCAATAGGAACCTGTCGCCATAGCCTAGTTGATTGTTCAGTGGGGTACTACACGGACAGACGGTCAAGGAGAAAGTGATGGAACTATTTGTTGGAGGACCTGAAGTTCATAATTAATGACTTTCCGTATCGAATGATTCGTTATTAACCGACTCGACCGACTGCGAAAAAATGAGGTGGTTCTATGTTCGGGTGTATGTATGTATTTATTGTGTAAGCCAAAAAGACTGTAAGTAGGTACGCTAGGTTCACTCTTGTTCTAATTCAGACTTTTAGCACCGATTTCAAACATTTCAGGTAGGGCTTTATTAAATAAGTTTTATTTGAATTAATATGTCGCAGGCTTTAATAAAAATAGTCACATTGCAATTGTAGACGTATATGTGAATCAATATTAATATGTAGTTTAAAGTTTTAAATTACATCTGTGATTCACTTATAGTCAATTAAATTATATATATATTAGTAAATTAATCACTAGCCTTTTAGTCAATTCATACTTTCTGTTTTCGAAGTCGACTAACCTTTATTTAATAATAGGATATAACCCGCGATCATCTTATTATTAATTCTTATTATTTCTAATGTTACAAAAGAAATGGGGGAATGTTTTCTAAAATCATTCTATAGAAATAATCTGAACGTATAGATAGATACATATCCGTCTCGTCTATGTCAGTCGCGCGGTATTGACAAGAGCTACCCTTGTTCCAATCCACGACATTGTAAGCGATTTTCACCGCATGTATTTCTAATTAAACAGATATCTTCACGACGCTTATCTCACGAGACGGGCGAAAATTAATTCGCGGCCAACCGCCGATCGCGGCGGCTATCGTGCGCAATCTAAGCGCGGTCGTTCACCGATCTTAATTTACTTGTTGTGTTAGATTTTTTGTTAAGCATTTGACAACTGGAATTTTCGTAGATTAACGAGATGCATAGATGAAGCAAAAGAATAGCTGATATATTAAAATCTATCGCGTTCTCCCACAGAGAGGTCGCGTAAAGACGAAAGAGTAATCTTAATACCTTGATATGTCGTAATTTTAAAGTTTGCATAGTTAGCAATCCGCGAATTAAGCTGGCGTATTTCTCTTGTGTATGTACTTCTAAATTAAAAAGTGAACATTTGGCATATAGATATGTCAGCGATGCCAGTTGTTTCAGCAGCATTGTAGAACATAGCGTGGGAGTATAATCGTTTAACACTTTTAATTAATTGTTAACAAACACTTCACACCAGGCAAACGAAACAAGTAACAGTTCTCTGTGCGAAGGAACCGATCTCTTCGACCGCAGAATGTAAACTGTGGCTCCATCCGGCGTCACTCCACTAGCTAGGCTCTGTTCTAGCACGATGTTAGCCGAGTATCGACGTCATCGCGGCGGTGCTGCCATCACTCGGACATCGTGCTGAGTTTAGTTTCACGTCTATACTAATGACCATCTCCGACATGTATAATACTGACTATACTGATAGTGATAACTTAAATATTCATATGGTAGCAACTCATCATTTTTGTGTCAATAGCCGACAAACGAGAAAACGGGCTGTTAGGCAGTAAATACCGCTCGTCGCTCATAGATGTCCCGTGTCGGTGCCGGCCCAGCGGCCTCCGACTACTATAGTTAACAACAACCAGTGTTCCAGCGGCTTTCAGTATAGTACACCATAAGCAGGATACCTTATATGATACAAAAAATATCTCTTCTCTATTTTACGTTATATCTTTATTATAATGCAAAAACAGCATAGGTAATACGAAGCCGGTAGCCCGTAGAAGGCTCCCGGGTTAGATTCCCGGCCGGGGCCAGACGTTCAAGTAGGTTTGATATTTTTCTATGTTAATAGTAAAAAAGTAAATTAAAAAAATTAAGATATCTTCTTCTCATTTCCTGGCCGACAACACGTTACTGATACGTTTGGTCTTGCCGATATCCATGGGCGACGGTAACCACTTACAATCAGGAGGCTCGTCTGCTCGTTTGTCGGCTATTAGCATAAAAAAACTGTTGTAACCAAGTAGATATTTCTCTAAATTACGAAAAGGATAGTCAATTCCATAGTCCGTTAATTCATAGTCAGGATATTTCGTTTAATGTTTTTTAAATATGCATTGTAATATTATTAAAAATATATCTACCTCGTTCCTTTCATTAACAAGCCCTTTTTATATATCACATCATAAACTTTATAAAAGTATTATTAAAGTACTTTGCTCACCCCAATCTCTAAATAAAAACTTGTTCATTTTAATTTTTTACGTTACAGACATTAAGTAAATTTAATTTCTAAATAAAGTGGAAATATATCCTAGTATCTCATTTTACTCTTTTCGTTGAGAACTGGACATTCTTAAATCCAGTTTGAACTTGACTTAGAACTAAGTTCGTGACGGGATTTGAATTATTTTGTTAATAACTTAAATTTTATTATAATGTTTATTTGAGGTAATTAATTATGATTGATTGTCCGACCTTCTACTACTGTAATAAAGACTCTTTGTAATTAAAAATTATTTTCTACTTTTTAGTTCAATTAGCAATAAAAGCGTGTTTTTTTAGTTTTTTTAAACTATTATTTATTTTCCAGTTTTTAGTTCAATTAGCAATAAAAGCGTGTTTTTTTAGTTTTTTTAAACTATTATTTATTTTAATTCATTTTCGTTGATTGTAATTTTATCAATAAAATTATTAATTAAAAGATTTTGATCACGATAAATATCTTATTTACTTGTCGAATTTTGTTCTGTAAAATAATTTCAAAATTTATGTTCTGATTATTTTATTGTAATTAATAAGAAGCTTTTATAAATCACGGTTATTATATAACATCTTATATGAATATTAAATAGAGTAACTTGCGTTTATGACACTTATTAGTACCCACGCATGTGTAAGGAATAAACAAGGTTAGAATGCAACTATCCTAAAGACATTTTGGTCCCCGTTGAGCAATACCGCGTCCCCGAGCAACTTCGAAAGAGTAAGTCGTAGACTCCAGAAATCAGTAAGAGTAACTCTGACTGGAAGTGCAGGCATGCGCAGATCGCACGCTAGCTCTATCTTTCTCACTCTCCTTCAGAGGATCTAAAAAAGAATTTATAAATCCTGGCCGTCCTAATAAGGATAATGGGAAACTGTTATCAAATTATTGCATTGTCATCGGCCCTTGATATGTGTACAAAGTTTCAAGTTGATCAGACTTTTAGAAACCAGTGAAAATTAAGCTCAAAGATTCCGTTACATACATACATATGTACATAGATACAACCCGAGCTAATAAAAGCGTATTAAAAATGGGCCATTCGTTTGCTAGCAATGGAGAAAGTGAGTCGTGCTCGCAAATAAATTGCATCGCAGTTACGACAGGGAGTATCATTTGAAATCCTCAAGTTAGTAGTGTGAATTGGAGATTTAATTGTTGGTGAATTGCATCGTGCCGACCATTAAGAAAAAGGCGTAAATACTAATGACAATGGGGTGCGACTACACTTGTACCTAATATAGAAATATTGCTATTCAATAAATCCGTAGAAAATATATTAACACAGATCCGATATGTAAAATACTCGTATATAGCGATTCCACTCAACCGTGCTACTTTATGAGTGGAATCAAGTTTTATCTAAATGCAACGTGGTTCTACAATGTAGAATTGCAGTTGAGTGATTTGACATTCAGAACTTTCACAATTTCAATGGATGGAACGAATATTTATATAGCAAATATATTTTTGCTGGTTTGTTCATATCTGTATTTGTCTGTTTCTCTGTTTTTTAGTCTGCTCAAATATTTTTGATGAGTAAAATTAATTAACTTAATAACTAATTTTAT
This sequence comes from Megathymus violae, assembly GCA_003671415.1. Classification (NCBI taxonomy): domain Eukaryota; kingdom Metazoa; phylum Arthropoda; class Insecta; order Lepidoptera; family Hesperiidae; genus Megathymus; species Megathymus violae. Next base: position 1,823,142 of record PDGT01000056.1, read on the forward strand.
CTGGAAATAGATGATTTGTTATCTGTTGGGGTATATTATAGATTATAAATTTTCATTGAAATTAAAAAATCTTAAAATGTTATCCAAAATTGAATTAATATATTTATCGCCTAAGCTACTGACTCTAAATTAATTATAAATTATCGGCCCCCTCCGACTTCGTTCGGGTTGAACAATTAATTATTAAATTAGTATTAATTTACTTTGCAACAATACCAACACATGGTTAGGTGACGGTATATGTGTTGGTATATACTTTTATAATAATTGCATGTTTTTCTTTGTGGGAGGTATGGAGGTTTCATGCATGTATCGAAATATATACCATCATACATTGTGCTTGCGGATTGTTGCAAAGTACATTAATACTAATTTAATAACAATAAATTTCCGCAAAATAACTCCTGATACTCTCAACTGGAACAATTAATTATATATACAAGTGTATTTAAAATTGTATGTTTTTGCCTCGATTTGACGTAATTAGGTTTACTGATATTTTATATAGCCTGTTATTTGCACAATTACGTGTTCTCACTACACACCAATTTTTATTTAGATCGGTCAAGCCGTCCTTGAGTTATAACGGAACAGATAACAGATACAGACAGACAAAAATTTTGAAAATTGTAAAATTGATGTCAGTGATTCGTGAAACGAATATTTATCATGAAATTTGACAAAAAAAGGGAATGTACAGACAAACAGACACTTCTGATTTGTATAGTAGTATAGACATCGTGTACTTTATACGTTTTAACTGTAAATGGTCTCATGACCATAGTGTAGTAGTATATAGTATTATAGAATATTGCATAGTATTTGATACCAAATTTGGACCCCATCGCACTAAAATAAAAATATTATCCCTCAAATGTGATGCGTTGATAAAAAAAAACAAAAAAGGGGTAGATAGATCCTTGATCAAAATAACTGGAAAGTATTAAAAGAAAAATACCTACTGCATCTTTTAGATTTGGCTACCCAGTAGCCCCGTTGGTGCCTATCGAACGAGGAATTCCGAATAATATTCGTAGCGAGGACAGACATTTAAGTGACAGATAAATGTTTATTTTAGGGCCATGGCTGTTGGTGATGTCTCATTTGTGAAATCCTAGTATTGCCAGTGTGAATGTTATTTATAACGGATAATATTCCTACATGGAAAAAATATATATCATTACAGGATCCAATTCTCGTCCTATTCTCCTTGATTGATTTAAACAAACGTCATTTAATGATTTGATAACAGACATGCATTCCGGTCAATGTTTTTTTTTTATCATTGTTTGTAATAAAATTTACTGGTGAATAATTAATTTTATTCGGCTATAAAACTGCACCGAACGGGATTAAAAACTTCCGTGTCACGATCTAAAATGCAAATTGGGAGTTTTACGGTGGACAAGATAAGGAATACAAAAGTAGTTCGTCATTATAAAATTAAAATTAGTGATAGAAGCTTTTATGTATGCTATAAATATTTATTATTTCGTTAAATACATTCTTATACATTTTTTTTTGAAATACCTGTATTTTGTTAAACTCTAAAATGTTTAGTTCTTATCCATGAAACATTGAAACATGAAAAAAATATATAAATTAATTAATAATAAATATACGCGTTATGTTTTGCTTGTACTACTTTTTCAGTAGTTATAGGTAGGTAGGTATACTTAAGTATAATAATATTTTTTCGTTATAATTATTGATGTTCAATCTCAGTCATTAAAACAGTGATCGTCTATAGGTTTGAAAGTTAAGCATACGCATAGGGGACTGGGGTTCGAACCCTGGTCGCATCTCTATTTTTTCAAACCAGCATACGAGTATATGAGAGATATCCAAAACCGTCCCCAAAGGTCTGCGAAGTTTCTCAACCTCCAGTTAACCAGTGTAGCAGACAAACGGCTTTCGTCTCTGACAGTATAAAAAGAAACATACTTAATCGTAATGACTACCAGCCTTAAAGTGAAATGAAGAAAATATATTTTAGAAACTACTGCTCTGAAAGTACTAAATAACTTGTTTTAGACCGCGCCAGGCATTCATCATTACTATCAGTGTCACGTGATGGAGTAGGCAGAAATAATAATGCACATTTTGATTTAGATATAATGTGAGATAATTTTAATGGACTTCATTAAGCATGCAAAAAGGTAAGGACCTGTCTACAAAATATGACATCGTTTGAAAGGGTTTCATAAGTTTCATGACGTTATATGTACTAATGGATTTAAACTAGACTTTAATAACGAAAAACGAATCGACTTAAAGTCAATGGACACAAGATGATCACATTTGTACAGTTCGATTGATTAGGATGTTTCGTAAACTTGACTATGATTATATTATAAAAGAGAAAGTGTTGCGTTTAATTTAATGATTGCAAAATATATTATGTCACAACAGTGGAAGGGTTCACTATGATCAAAACGTGTGACGAGGAAGAGAGGGCACTAAAAAGTCATAAATTGGTCTGACGTAATACATGGATAGACTTTAAGTGCATATTTCATTATTGATGATTTAATTAAAACAAAAAAATAATTTTAAAAAACAACCCACACCAAAACACCGCTTTAAAGCAAAAATTTAAATTTCTTCTAGGTTTACCACGGTCCCATAATCGGCCGGCAATTAAATCCAATACCTGTCGCGAAGTGATTACTAACACAGAAACCAAACAACAGATTCGTAATGTATGTCCTTTTCCTTTACATTATATAATTCCTCACGTGATTCGTTTACTTTTCCGAGCACATCTGTATATTATCTTAAAGTGCAATTCAGCAAGCATCGCATAATCATTGACAACACTTGTTAATCGAGATAACAGTTTTTATAATTAATAAGCCATGAAATGAAATATAAACGAAGCATATAGTTTTGTCGTAATATATCAACGAGTCTGCATCGAGGTGCTTGACAACAGGCCTGCCTCGAAAATGTGGCGGTGGTATAAAAGTAGCCACGCAAGCTACTTTCGCGCTTGCGAAAAGTTCGCAATTTAATTGGGACTAGGAACCTTGTGGGACAGTGTGAGCTATGTGAGAGGTTATTATTTCATATTGTCTTAATCATTTCATTGTTGTGTGAACGTGTAGACGTTTATTTAATTTATGTAATAATAGCGTCATCTGTATATACGAGCATATATTGGAATCGTTCTACATACACTGGCAGATATCTGATTTTTTATGCCGGCAAACGAGTAGATGACATATGATAGGACACTGCAGTCGCGGCGACTCCGATGCGTTGTCGGCCGAGAAGGAAACGGGGAATCCGTTTAATAACTAGTTTTCCAATATTGCAACATGTTACAAGGATAATGTTAGGTAGGCTGGGAGGTACTTTGCCACTGTGGACGAAATAGCCTGAAGCTTTTGCTTCGGCCGTTGATCAGCATGATTTCCCATGGACTGATACTTAAGAATGAACCCCTTACACCGTAAATCAATTATACATCGGATATTATGATACACTTTAAGGCTTTGTATAATTAAATAGCTATCTGTAAAAAAAAAATTATAAAACAGTTGAGTTAGTTCCATTAATCAGGAACACTGACACAGAGTATCCAGCCTCTCGATGTTCTGTACTATATTTATATTTTGGAGAGTGTACGTAGGAATTGCCTATCCACTCTCCCTCTCCCTCCTCCACAGATGAACGACTCGACTCACGGTGATTATCCATACTTTCGACGTAAAAATTACTCCCGTAAGGATGATTATCTTTCGTCATGTGTAGTGTATAGCAAAGGATTACAATAGCTAGCCTGCATCATTGTTCTTTTGTTACTAAAATGTGGTTGACTTTAAGGCAAAAGTGTTACTTTACTATTTTAGTGCGATTTACCATCTAAGGCTACATCGCCATTTACCATCAGATGGCACTGCAGTGTCGAATCTTCATTTTTAGTTAGTTAAAAAAATTTTCATCATTGGTTCATCATATCAAAATTTACCATCCATCTGGAGAGATGGACGCACCAGTGAATATGTGCGAGTGAGGTTTTACGATATAAAAGTTTTAGTTTTTCATGACACGTACTAAATTCAAAACAGTGATGTAGAACTATTGGAATTTATTGATAAAATACATTCATATCAGCCGCAACCATATCATTTTAAGGGATCAATATCTTAGCTTCAACTACTTAACGGCTTTATCGGCGCGCAATGCGGATTCAACGTGACGTCGGCCGGTACGTATTCGTACTTAAGATTATTATAAATAATAACGTTCACTTTTGTCACACTTTAGTTGTCCTCCTTCCCCTTACTGCTCCCTCTCCTGTCTTCGTTAATTTTTTCGATATACGATAGCGTAGTTGTTTGAGGCCCGTGAAATATCAGAGAAGTGATAGTGAAATGGGAGCATTTCATTGAAAAAAATTTAGCGAGTTTTATTTATTTATTCAATGATTCATGCAAACAATTTAATTTTATATCGAAATGTAACATGAAGAGACATATCTACAAAAGGTTACTCATAAAGAGATTTCTTCCACTAACTCCGCGAGAGAAAATCGAATATTTGTAGCAACAAACTTAGTGCACAGATGAAAAAGTTTAACTAAGGACTCATCTTAAAATTATGGTATGGAATTATTATGGAATATCAATTTTAAAGATAAAAACTATGTTAGAATAAATTAATAAACACTCTCTAATTTAATCATATCAACATAATAAAGGGAGGTTGGGAATTTTATGAGTATGTTTATATGCCGAATATCTTTTGGAACCGCGACAGCTACTCGAAGACTCCTTTTACCATTTGAAAAGTACTTTATTTCGGATGAACATGGAACATATATCAGGTATATTTGAATAATAGTCAATTGCTGGATCCTTTGACTGGTCGGAATGGTCCGCTGGTAATATACACTTATACTTTGTAATTTTAAAACTAGCGACCCCCAGCGTCTTTGATCGGGTTGAACAATTAATTATATATATACATGAATATTTTTTGCCTTGATTTAGACATCATTAAGTTTATTTCATCATATGCGCAATCACGTGTTCTCCCTTCACACCAATTTTCATAAGTTCTTGAGTTATACACACAGACAAAAATTTCAAAATGGTTAAATTGATGTCAGAAGAACATTATACAGGACTCAAAATTCATAACTGGCCTCATCTTGAGCTTGGCTGTCCTTTCACAATTAGTGGCGATACGGCCATAGTCCGCCACGCTGGCCAAGTCCGGATTGTTAGACATCACACGCCTTTGAGAACTCTCAGGTATGCGTTTGTTTGCGTTGTGTACAATGTTATCCTTTCATCGAAAAAAGTAGTAATTAATTTCTATTAAGTGTTTTGAAAATTGAGATTTTTAAAGTTATGGTCTTATTTAATTATTTTTAAATTTACCTCAATACAAACAATTACACTTGTTGCACAAACAGAAGTAGGTATCTGGCCGGATTGGGGTGGCCTAGGATACTTCCCCCAATCCTATGCTGGCAGAACAGGCTGTCGTAGATCAACAGAAGCCAGCCTGCTTGGTAGTAGGGCTTCCCGTAAGGATTATTTTATCAGTATTATTATTAAGTCATTAATACTATCACTTTCCGTGAAGCCTGCCTGGCTAACCACCTCTTGCTTGAGCCAGCCGCCAAACGGCGCATCGTGTTCCGGCTGTGGGCTTGAGAACCAGTACCTTCTATCTTAACTTCTCATTTCCGGGCCGACAATGCATCAGTGACACCTTTGGTCTTACTGATGTCCATGGGCGACGGTGACCACTTACCATCAGGTAAGGTCTGCTCGTTTGTCGGCTATTAACACAAAAAAAAATCTTTAATCGATGATATTAAGTCTCACCGAGCAGATAATTCAATAACCACGTATAGAAAGCTCAACGGCCAATTTCAAAAACCATTTTCAAATTGGCGAGTCATCGCTATCGCAAAGATCGAGCATGTCTCATTTAGTTTTGACAGTTCGCAAATCTAGTCTAAATGTCGAGTGTTGCCGCGGGCAAGCGGCCGGACGAGTTCGACTGACATATCGAGAGAAAGTCGATCCAATACAATCCGTATTACCTTCTAATTGGTGTACGTACTACGCCCGTTAAAGTTCCAAGCTGGTGATTATCACAGATATGCTGCGACGTTTATAAGTTGCACTCCTTCAAAAAGGTAATGTCGACTCAGTTTAAGTTCACCTGCTATATTTATTTATAAAAGCGCTAACTCAAAAAGTTCCAAATGTAATTACAGACTGTAGAGAATTAATAACCGTTTTTATTACTTCGTTAACCGATAAACTTTGTAACATCATTCAATTAGTTACACTTCGGTAATAGTTACCCTTTGTAATAAACAGACCGAGAGAAAAGATTTCGTTATTGTTTTAATGTAACGCATAATTTATAGAAAACTGTTATAGTAGGTGCTGTAAATATTCAATTATAATTTGATTCATTCGTGCAGAATAATGAAACGCTTTCGAAGAAAGCATGTATTTAATTGAAATAGCTTTAGTTAAACTGTGTTTACACTGTTGAGTTTCGGCGCAATATTTAAAACTCATGCATTCGCATATGCGAGCAATATTTACAAGCTTCTGAATATACGAGGAAACAATTAAACTCATATAGTCCGTCCGTCCGTCTGCCATAATAAGGTGTTATTTGCTCTTAAAAATTACTTTCAAAGGTTGAAAGTTAACTGTTGGAAGAAGAGTAAAACATAGAATTCGGTGACTTAATAACAATAACATACAATGATATCAGAGAATATAAAAAAGTCTTTTGATAATTCAATTTCAGACACGATAAGCAAAGGCAATTGATGTGAATTTTACTAGTTGCGTGAAAAAAATAATTAACATAAAAAAAATTAAATTAAAATAAATAATCATTCTTATTTCAGTGAACAATATGTATAATATTAGCGAACAAGTGAGCCAATTTATTTTTCTAGTCGATTGTTATTAAAAAAAAGAATTTCGTAAAATTTTTCGTAATTCTTCTTTAAATTTGAATCAGAGAGCATCAGGAAGTCTTTGCCTTCGGATGCGTTATTGTATCAAAATGTCTTAGAAAGGAAAGAAATTTGCAAATATGAAAAGAAAAAGAAATAATTTATAATAACTTACTTTTTACGATCTTAATTTTAATTTTATATTAAAAAATAACAATTCGGGTACATTTTTACTTGATTAATATTATAAACACATTTTGCTTACTATTTTTCCAATGAAGAAGTGGTTCAAGATGATTCTTAACATGAACGCAGCTTAGTTGTTAGACGCTTTTGATAAACTTGTATGGTGACCAAACTATTTGATAATATTAAACGTATAAAATTAAATAAAATCCGTATAAAATTAAATAAAATCTAATAATAGTACGATCAAAATAAATAGCTATAGAACCTTTTCATAATACGATATACGCTTGGCTAATTATCATTAAACACCTAAAATGTGGTTATCTGAGCGTATATGCATTTATTATATCGTTAAATGGTACATAAACTTAAAATAATTTACTGTGTATGGTTTTTGGTTAATTAAAAACGTAATGTTATATTTTACGGTTTTCTATTCCGGTGATATATTTTTCGAATTGGCCCTACCAAGTTAATGAATTGATTTTAATATTCTTAATTGTGTTAGAAAAAAGTTCAATGGATTCAAGACAGCCATGGGTAATAAAAATATTATTATTTTAATTAAGAACGCTGTAGGAAACTGAATGAAGAAATTTCTTGTGATATAAAAGGTTTTTTGGTGATCCTCAGTATTCATTGATTGTTTGATAGCATCATTATTTTAAGAAACTGCATTGACATTTCTTCCATTGATATTATCTAACAAATAAACTTTATCGGGGCCAAATTTGTACATTTAATATATTTTTATTAATTTTATTTAGACATGTTTGCTATCGATGTCCAAGCCCATACATCTTTGTTTTTTTTTATTTTGTCTGTATGGTAATTAACCATAGAAATTTTCTAATTTAAACTTAATTGTTTTTGATAATTTGGATATTTTATAAATATACTTATGCAAGTGTTTTTTGCATTTCCTACCGTTTCAAAAAGGTGCTTTAACTTTGAGGAGAAGAATTAACGAAAAAACTCTCAGCACATCTTTTAAATCGAAATATGTTAGCTATAAATAGCTTTTTCCTGCACGTCTTCGATTGCAGCAGTTGCCTCCAAGTGTCCTTGTCATTTGCTAAAATTACTGAACACCTAGGGCAATTTTCGTCTTGGAAAAGTGATTGGTCAATAAAGTTTTGACTGGTCATTTGTAGCTAACGCAAATATCCATCCGCAAACGCCATAACGCAAAAATCCAATATATTGCTAGTACTAGAACTGACGTCAAAAGTGGTAAAATAAAGTTAACAACAAAGTTTTACATTCTTGCAATATCTGTTTGTATTTCGTGGGTGTACTATTCGTGAAAGTACAGGCCGAGGTTGTCCAAAGCGAAGTGAGTGCTGGTTACTTATATTAAACGTGTTGATACTGGTACTGCTGGTATTGGAGGTTATCAATGTGACATTCATTTTAAATTCCAAGATTGTTTTCACCGTACGTAGTGAATATTGTAGTCGCATATGAAAGAGAGCAACTTATACGATATGCCTGCTAAGAAGTGAAACAGAACAGTATTGTTTTCGGCATTGCCGACGTTTCACGCAACTTTTGTCAACTGGTTATCTCTTTGCTTAATATTTTAAAAACTAAGGCAAAAAATAAATGCAAACTACTATAGAAGAATTTTTTGATATTGACTAAATTCAATACACCCTTTTTGGGGGATTTTCTGCCTCTTGTGTGTCAATCAGACGCATAAAGTCAAATATGAGTGGCATAGCTAAATTACTTTGTGTATCTTAAAAAACATATATCTTTTTTAAAATTGAGCATGGAACACCTCATTTAATTAAAAGTCTATATAGTTTATTTTTTCTAAACTCTGATATATTCACACCCCCACACTAGGATTTCCTCTAATTTAATGTTATTTTATATAAGACAT